>JAKSZP010003430.1:0-30224 GCA_022478985.1 Massospora cicadina | reverse complement strand
CAGTACCTGGATGCATGAAAAGGCTAACCATCTTATGAAAATAGTTGGGTAAGTGCAAAGGACTGTGAGAATTGCAAGGAGTTAGTGGCTGAGTTCCATGAATCACTTCCTGAGGCCCCCTATCCACTTAAAAAATAGCTACCATTTTGGCCATCAAACCCCCTACTAGACGCAAGAACTATGCCCTGGTTCAAATGCCAGGAGGAGTAATGTTTCCCGTTAAAAAAGGAGAGTATAATGTAAGTATGGAGACACAACCACTTGGGTTGGATCAGGAAAGGTCCCTTATAGGAAGAATAAGGGACCTAATGCCTCTGTGGAGCCCTTGGGTCAACTGGGGGACTTGGGACATGTGGTTGATGAACGTTGGGTCACTGCATTGGCCCCAAAATATCTAACCACAGTATCCCCTTTGGCTGCTTCTTCTCTGGTTGAAAGAATAAAAGAGGTTTGTAGGGAGGTAATAAAGGCCAGAAGTCACCAATAGCACCTCTTCCTCCACTGGCCTCTACTCCGCCATCCTTCACTTCCTTAGAAAAGAAGAGAATTGGCCTCAAAACTCAGGGAATGGTTCCTAGTCAGGAAACCCAGTCTGGAACATGGATCCGAAATTCTAGGTCCAGGAAATCCAATACAAATCAAAAAACATTTTCAGAACATTTTAAAAATCCTTTATAAATTTTTCAAAAACAACCCTGGCAGAACCTAATTCATCTGCCCTTTCAATCCGAGTAAATCTGCTTATGTTTGGATCAGTGAGGGTCTCTCCCTGGCAAATCATAAAATTATGTTGCCAGAGCTTTTGCAACTTTTGCCTAAGCTGGATGATGAAGCCTCAATCCCAGGCTGAGTACCCATGAGTACGTCAGCTGCCACTGCCCAAGAAAACACACCCATGACCCGCTTTTTCCCAATTTCGCATATGTAAGGCAACTGCCTCTGAAAGGAGCAGTTGTCAGTCCATTTTCACATTAAGTTTAGATAACGCAGATCCTACCCAAACCTACTCCGTGAGCTCCATCTCTTATTTCCAAAATACTTTCACTTAACCCAGCAAAGTATTCAGTGATCTGCATTTTAAGGCTGATGGTCATTGAGTGAGCCCTCCAAGCCATCAATCTGGCAGCCCACCAAATGGTGATCATGATCAAAAAAATTTTCACAAGCTCATGATGCCAATCCGAAACTTCTGGAGTTTTCAGATCTGCTGAACTCTTTGCAATGACCTGTTTCCCATTTGGCGCCCGGTGGACCAGCTACAGGTCTGCCTCCCACTTTGCAAAGTAGTTGGATAATTTGAGCTAAATCACCCCATCAATCTAATGATGGTTAAGCACAATTCAGGAAGAATGAGGCCATCTCCACTAATTGTGATTTTTCATTTGGAGGTGAGGAACAGCTGTCCTCAAAACTGTGAGGCAGTGACCAGGCACCAGACCATCTAGGCTATCTCGCCTTGGGCCAATCCAGTCCAAATCAATTTATTTAATTGATCCGCCACTCTGGTGATGTACACGACCTCTCAACTCATAGTGAAACCCCTCAATGGATGCAAGGCGAGGCCCAAGGCCTCCCAATAGTCAGATCAATTTAATTTAAATCGATTTGCAAACCCAATCAGCATTTCAAATTTTTTGAAAATTTTAATGATTTTCAGAATTTCTTTAGATGAACCAGTACAAAAAGGTTTGGGAAAAGAGCCCAAAGGTCACCAACTGCAAATCCAGGATTATTGGTCATCCCCCTTGCCTCTCACTCTTGGGAGATGCCCCAGCAAGACCTGTGGTTGTCCCCATTGCAGTCATTTAGTTTGCTATTGGGGCCTCTGGTATGTTCTTCAACTTTTATTTCCCTCACAAGAATAATAGGGGATCCCCCCTACAAAAATCAGAACTGCTATGCCCTTGGCATTCTGGGATTTCCACTAGGTTGTTACACACCCATATTGGAAGCCCAGTCTTACTTTAATAAGCAGATTCCATGACAGAAATATGATGACTCCTGGAAAAAGGACGTTTTGAAAGCTCTCTTCACCTTTTGGAAGCAAATATGCAATGTTACTCAGGATTGAAATTTAAATGAACAGAGTCCTTCTTTACACTAGTGTCTCAATTAAGGCTTTGTGGATGAGATGGATAATCTTAGCGCCTTAACCAAGCTCACTGATAGTTCTATTTCCCAGCTTGAGAAAAACTGTTTAAGGGTTCAACACATGCTTTAACAATCTAGAAAGATTCTTCTTTAACGCTCCAACATTCAATCATTAAAAGAGCAAATTTCTCACAAGGCCTCCATTGCCTCCATAAACCAAAACTGGGATGACATACAAAAGGACTTTGGGAGTTTTGGATGACGACTGGATCAGCAAGCTCTTCGCAACTATGTGGAAACTGAAATTTCCAAGACTGCACCAATTTCTAGTTTCAATACCATTTCCACTCCTATTGTAACTAATTATAAGCCTATTTCTAATGAGAAGTTCACTATGACGAGGAAAGCATTGCCTCCTTCCTATATGCCTATGAGAGTTCCATGGAATAGGATACCAACGGCAGAAGGTGAAACATATCTAATTCTTTCTGAGTAGCTTTGCTCAGGAGAATATGACATTCCATATAAAAGGATGCCACAATGGGAACAATTATGTACTGCCTTAAACCAACAATTCAATAGAAACTGAACCCTGGCCAATCATGTCAGAGACATGGCTGATGAAAGTTATAATTGGATCCCGATTGGGGTTTATGAAACACCCAAGGGAGTGCCAAATGCTAGGGGCAAAGCGGTCCAAATGACTCAGTGGAGCGGGTTTCTAGTGTGAATGTGAGGAAATTAAAAGTTCAATAACGTACCAAAGGGCTTAAGAAAAACCAAATGATGTGATGGGGGCGTGCACGGGTCTCGTGAGGGCAATCCCAATGGCGGTGGAAGCAGGGAGGATGAAAAATCCTTGGGGGTTTGCAGTTTTAGCCTTCAATTTTATATAATGAGTGTCACATATTGACATAGAGCGTTTCATGTTCCACCATAATGTCACGGCAGAAATGGGGTGCATAGGTGGCCACGCAGAGCATTGGGGCTGTGTTCTCCCTGAGAGGTGTGCTCCAGGCCCTTTGGGCGAACAATATCATTCACATGAGGGTTGGGTGGGGGTCCAGACTATGGCGACAATGTAAAAGGGTTACTCCAATGCTGTCCCACTCAGAGAGCAACTTATTGCGATCCAGTGGCAGGGCATAGAGCTAGTTTTGAGACAAACAGAATGCAATAGTGGCAGGAGGAGAGAATACATCATATGGAGCAATTTGTTTTAAAAGATTAGGTTGATTTGCCAGCTGGAAAATTCGATTGACTAAATAACCCAGTCAAATAATCATTGGTACAAGTAATTGAGCTGCGGCGCACTTTGCCAGATTGATTGGCGGATATCAACAATAAAAAATGATATACGTATTCCACAAAAGGTGAGTGAGAAACAGGAGATAAAATTATTGAAACTAAGCAAGTGAGTAACAATGAACTGACAACATCCCCTGGATGGGGCAGTCATCTTAAGAATTGAAGCAACATCTGGGAGAAGTATCAAGCAACTAGTTCCTTAGTCTCAGTGTAGTATCCAATTGGATGGAGGAGTGGTAGGCAGGGGGTATTCGAGACCCTGACATAATTAAAAAAACGTTTTAATTTTTCCTAAATTTTGGTCCAATTCAGGTTGACAGTGCCAACAAGGACCTAGCCACCCAAGTCATGCTGGCCACGTGTCCCAAAATTCCTGAATCCATTCTGGAGAACTGATAAAATTGTGACAGCTCATTTGACAACTGGTCTGGTGCCCAAATCATGGCCTGATTCATTTTTCCCCAGATAACCTGGACCAGCTACAAGGATCAGAACTGGAAGACAGGTCCTCAAAGTCAACTTGGTATGCTTTATTAAATTTGGGCAATATCTGCCAGGGGTGGGGTGAGTCCCAGGGTCCTGCTGTGGCCCCTGGACTGAGAAATCTCTCTGCAGACCCCCTATCATCTTTTACAGAGTAGAGGAGGGGGAAAGGTGGATATGGTGGATTCTTTGGGGGATAGAGAAGTGACCCAGCGCTCATAAATCACATGTGCCAAGTTACTTAACTGTAACAGGGAGTCCAACTGGTACTTTGGACCCTTTTGGTCCTGAAGGGATGCTGGTCTTTGTTTAGGCATAAGGGCTGGGCCCCAGGACCTACATTACCCTTCTCTAATTCAATTGGGAGGGTACCCCTACCAGGTGCGTGGACAAGGGCATAATTCTTGTGCTTCTTTGGGAGCTAGATAGCAGGGATGGCGGAAATCTTCTGGGAGGGACAGGGGGCTGCATATGGGATGCATGGAATGACTGCATCAGCTCCTTTCAGGTTGCATAATCGTGTGCGCTCTACCAGCTGTTTTCATATGAGGGTAGCTTTTTAGAAGATCAGGTACTGGACAGATCAATGAGACCTCCAGGAGACAATGGTGTCCTCCAAATCTCTGCCTCTCTAATTTCTAGACAATTATGGTCTCTGGGGAAGTTGGTCTTCCCTCTTAAAGTGATACAGAAGAGAGGTGTGGAAGACAATGTGTTGCTTCTGGTGTGCGGGAAGTTTCAAACAGTAGGCCCCATTGCCCAGATCTTTCTCAACCCCAAAGGGCCCAAGCGTTTGGCTGCCAACTTCTAAGTAGGAGCTTTTAGGGGAGATTTCGTTTATTTAGCATGACAAGGGAGTCAAACTCAATCTCATGTCCAGGGAAGTGTTTCCAGTTGGGAAACTTTTTGTAGTCCTCAATGGCCTTAGACACATGTTATTGCACCAGATTTTGTGTCTTGAAGATTAAGTTTATGAGGTTTCCCATAGCTTGAACTGATGAGGAGATCTGGGGCCAATTTGGGAGAAGGGGTAAGAATTTCCAGGGAAGCTTCAAAGGGGGAGAAATTGTTTGAAGAGTATATGGAGTTGTTTATGCAAACTGTGTTAGGGAAAGTCCTTAGCCCAGGTGTCTTGTGAGGCAGCCGCGTAACAATGCAGGTACTGATCCAGTACCTGGTTCACCCTCTCAGTCTGCCCAATTGAACTAGGGGTGGTAGGCGGTAGACCTGCAGGGCATAATGTTGAGGAGAGTAGACAAATCTTCAAACCGGGAAGTGAACTGTTGCTCCTATCACTCACTATCTTCTTGGAGAGGCCAAACATGGCAAATACAAGTTTGAAGAACAAAACTAAGGTCTCCACCTGTAATCGTCGGAAAATCCCAGTTTTTGACTGCCATATAATAGAATGATTCTTTGGTGCACCGACAAGCAACCAAAGCAGCCTAAGTGAGTGGAATGAGGTTTAGGCACTTACAGCGCCAAACATTTCCTACTACTTGTTGGTTATGCAAAGTCCTCATGGTTGGTCTGACCCAACTGCACAAAAGCTCCTCAAAACTGGACACCCAAAAAAGATCAACAGGTAAGCGAGGTATGATAATCCCAAAAAAACTTTATTCTTATTCAGGATATAAAAAGGGCCTGCCAACCAGAGCTCATCAGCGGAGCAACTGACAATGCTCCCCAGGAAGGGAAAGCTAGGGTAAGAATTTCGAAGTGAACTTCATAATGGGCAGGTACTCCTTATAAAGGCTGCCCTTTGGGGGCCTCACCCAAGTCATTGACTAAGCTCAAATGAGCATAATCTACAACTTGAGCAAAGCACAACCCAGAGCCCAAAACAACTGAGCCAAAAGTATCTATTTACAATTCAACTCAGATTAAGATTTTCCAAATCTGAGTCAAAATGCAACAATTGAGATGAACTCAATCATTACATTACCCCCCGCTAGAGAAGGGCCCCTCCCCAAAGGGGCCCTGCAGCAGAAAGCCACCACAATGAGGGCTTGGGGCGAGTTACCTCGAGCCCCAGGAAAATTAGCCTGGATAAACTCCATGTCCCTCGAGGGAAAAGACAAATGGTGAGGGCAAATCAGGACTGTGCTGCCAGAATCAACCTATCCAGCCCGAGGATGCACGCCCAGCACTTGGCTGTGTTGCGCACCCCTCCCAGGATCCTGTTGGCGATGGTCTTCCCATCCCAACCAGGAAGGCACTTTCTCTAACAGAGGAATGAGAGGGGTGCTCAGTTCAGCGCAGCTGGACAGCCCCCAGCCCGAGGATGCACACCCAGCACTTGGCTGTGTTGCGCATTCCCTCACAGGCTCCTGTTGGCGATGTTCTTCCCATCCCAACCAGGAAGGCGCTTTCTCCAACAGAAGCATGAGAGGGTTGCATGGTGCAGCATGACCGGAAAACTATCACCTTTCCAGGTGGACCATTTGTTGGTGAAAGAGCCCTTCTGGGACAGGTCCCCTTGGTGCCACTAACCTCTGGTGAGTGGGAGTCCCCACCAGGATTTTCAGCTGATGGTCACTATGGGTCCAGGGTTGGCCATCAGTTAACAGCTCCCACTGATGCTGGTTCCTCGACAACCAAGACCAAGTGACTACTGAGGCTGGCCTAACTGGGGTATTGGAAGCATGCAGCGCACATTCAACTTTGGAATTATGTAATGGTAAGAAAAACCCAGTTTCCAACCGCCATATGATAAAATGATTCTTTGGTACACTGACAAGCAACCAAAGCAGCCTAATTGAGTAGGGAGTGTTTTGGGGCACTGACAACGCCAAAATTGCCTACTACTAGTTGGTTATTTAAAGTCCTCAGGGTTTGTCCAACCCAACCATGTGAAAACTCCTTGAAACCAGACACCCAAAAAAGACCAACAAGTAAGCGAGGTATGTTAACCACAAAACAACCTTTATTTTTATCCAGGATATAAAAAGGCCTAATGATCAGAGCTTGTCTGAGGAGCAACTGACAATGCTCCCCAGGAAGGAAAAGCTAGGGGTAAAATTCTGAAGTAAGCTTTGGAATTGGGAGAATGCCTTAAAAAGGCTGACCTTTGGGGGCCTCACCCAAGTCATTGATTAGGCTTGTATGATCCTAATCTACAACTTGGGTGAGGCATAACCCAGCGCCCAAACTGACTGAGCCAAAAGTATTTTTTATGATTTGACTCAAATTTGGAAAATCTGAATCCAAGTTGAAATGCAACAATTGAGATGAACTTGTTTGTTACACCACCAAAGTTATAGATGTTAGGCGAGGATAGATAGAGCAAACTTGGTAAATCAGTAAATGACTACCATGATGGCATCTGAGCCATAGGAGGGTGGGAGTTCCACAATAAAGTCAACATAAAATGAGGTCTATGGACCCTCAGCCTGCTGCAGGGGATGTAACAAACCCTTCTTACCTGAGGAGTCTTCATTTTGCATATGCACAGGTGATGCAACTGGCAATCCAGGCAGGAACAGCTTTGGAGGACCCTGAACAGTTTGTAGGTTTGCTCTATGAGGTCCGCAAAATTCTTGGTGCCAGGGTGACCTACCACTGGTAGAAACATGGTGCTATTCAATGAACTGGGTGCACAGAGAGGGGAGAACTCAAACTTGGTCACAGAACCATATTATCCTTTCCCTCAGGGTTTAGAGAAATCACTTTTGGCACTTGGACTCCAAATTTTGATATAGCTCAAAACCTTCAGGACACAAATCTGGGATGAAAGAATGTAGGTGAGGAGTGGGGCATACAGGGTAGGTCAGTGAAAGCCACAATGGGAGGGGCCAAGGAGAGTATCTGAGAGGTGGGTACTACAGTGGTGAGTTCAGGGTGTTCCTCCCCACCAACAGGTGATATGGAGGGGTTCTCACTTAGCATGTATGTCAAGACATTCGGGGGACCTTGATATAATTCTTACTTAAAGTGGAAACCACAGAGGTCCTGATAGGTGCATGTTTGACGATGCTCCAGCATCTGGGGTTTTCAGTAAGAAAGCAGGGCCTTGTGATCCATTCAGACGATAATTTCACGCTGGGCGCCCTACAGAAGGTACCACCAGTGCATGAGTGACTAAGCCACAACGGCCAGCTCCTTGTCATTAATGGGCCACGCTTTCTCAAGTAAAGTAAATTTGCGGGAGAGATAGCCCACAGGGTGTTTGACTTTTTAGTGTCCTGTAGCAGCAAGGCGCCTACCGCCACTGAGGAGGCATCACATGTTAATACAAAAGGGTGAGAGGTGTCTGCATGGCGGAGAACTGGGGTTGCCAAGAAGACCTAGTTTGATAGCTTAAAGGGCCTGTTGGCGCTTAGGGGACCACTTTAATAGAACATTCTTCCCTGTAAGTGGATAAAGGGGTACAGTCAGTTTTATAAGGGCTGAGAAAAATTCTTCAAGAAGATTATTGTGCCAAGGAAACTGCGGAGTTGTTTTGAGTAAATGGGATGAACAATGAGTGTATGGCCTTAAGCTTGCAGGGGGGAACCTCATAGTCATTCTTCAAGTTTAGGTTGCTTAGAAGGATCACCTCCTCCTTCGAAGAATTCACACTTGGAAGGTTTTACAAAGAGTCCCACAATGTGGAGGGCCGCCACCACAGCTTCCAGATCTTTGGAATGTTATTCTAGGGTGGGGGATTGGATTAAGACATCGCCAATGTGTGTGATGGCGCATGAAAAAGCATATCCCCCATCACATCATTGAAGAGGCGCTGGAAGGTGTCTTGGTCATTCCTAACCAAAAAGTGCATCACTCTAAACTGGAAGACCCCTCGTCAGGTGTAAATAGCTGTGAGCCACTCCTGTCACCCGCCACCTTCACCTTATTGAAGGCATTTACCAGATCCAGCTTAAAGAAGTTACAGGACTTGGTGATAGCCTGGGTAATAAATTGCTCCAAGGGCAGGGGGTATGGATCAGGAACTGTGATGATATTTAGGTAACTGTAGTTGACACAGGGCGCAGGGAGCTATCCAATTTCATATCAAAGGCTATGGGTGAGGCGACGGGAAATGCTTTTTATTAATCTAACCTTTCTCTAACATATCATCCAGCCACATCCCTAGGCCTTGTTCTCTTCCTCTGTGTATGGGTAGAGGGGGCAGTTGATTTTGACAAGGTCAACTATCTACTGGAATGACAGGCTGTATTCAGAGTGCGTGGGAAGCTTTGCCGCCAGAGACATATCAAAGATGTTCTTGTATAAAGCAAGAAGGGAAGGGAAGTCTGGGGAGAATTCTGCTGTGGTAGAGTCAGGGGGAGAGATTGAACTAAGTGAGGAACCTGAGGAAAGAGCATTCAGCAGCGGAAACTCTCCACTCAGATTATAATTTGTGAATAAAAAAGGATTCATTATTCAAGTTGATCCTATCCTGCTAGAAATTATACCAGCCCACTGCCAAAATCATAGGATATAGCAGATTCTGTGCTGCCAAAAATGGTCACAAAATCCAAAGTCTTGGATAGAGAAGTGTATGGGGCGTTAAATGCCGTGGCATTTCAGTGGATCAGATGAGTGGACTAGGATAAATGAAGCTCTCTACATCACCAAATTTAAGGAACTCGGTACACTAATGTCAATGAAGTTGCCCGCCACACCTTTATTAAGAAGGGCTTGTACTGTGACTTCATTTGACTTTGAGAGGAAAGTAACCGAAACAGACAGTAGGCCTGACTTCTTTATCAGGGAGAGAAAGGGAAAGAGCAGCAGAGGTTGGAGCATGACCAATGATAAGAAGTGGGCAATTTGGAGGTGTGGGGCTGGGATGCTCCAGAGGCGAAAATGTCATATCCTCCTCCCCCAAATAGGAAGGCGACGGTTTACAAATATTCTATCTCCTATCTCCTTGGGGGTGAAGCAGGGGGCAGTAAGGGAGTAATGGCACAGGACAAATTAGGCTCAGGATTCTAGGAGCTCAGAAAATTGGCCTCACAGGCAAGTTTAGAAACAGGCGACACAGCCAGCGGCTGATTCTCAGAGGTGGACGCCAAGGGTGGACCCAAAAGGGGGTAGAGGACCGCGAGATTGAAGTGATTCCCTGTCTGTGGCCATTGCCTAGGGAGGAGGTGCAGCATGCAGCGCAGTGAGGGCATCAACAGCTGGTGTGGGAACTGAAAGGGTCTGGTCTAATTGAGCGTGCTACAATGAAAGCAACCTAAGAACCCTGGAAGAGGTCCCAGGATGAGTGGGCAGCTGAGGATGAGTCTGAGGCAGCCTGGAAGGCAGAAACGAAAATCTCAGGGGTTTATCTCATAGAAGCTCAGCCTGGAAAAGGTTTCAATAAGGGAGGGTAGGTCTGCAGTTGCTTGTCCCAAGGTTAGGAGGTGAGGAGGCGCGAGGATCTTGACTCAGGGGACTGAACTCCTGATATACCCAGTGCAAGCAGCGGATTAGGGTTAATAAACTTGGCCGCAGAATGGAGCACCCTATTGCACAGTGGTGGGCATCTCTTTCCATGGCGTCAAGGAAGGCCAAGCTCTCTTTGGAGTCATAAGGAGCTGGGTTTTTTTCTATCAGCAAAGAAGCACACCTGAAGCTCCGCCAGGGCGCCCAGAACTTAGTAAGCAATTGGTCAGAAGTAATAGGAGGGACCCCAATTCCTATCATATTCAGCAAGATAATTATGATGATCATCAGGGCTTGGCGAGGTGGGATCCATTCCACTAACGCCTGTTTGCAAGCACGGATGAGTGAGGCAGTGGACCAACAAGAGAATACCAGGTCGCAGAGTGGGTGCAAGTTTCTTGTGAGGGCATAAGCCATCATATCGCTAGCGCCAGATAGGAGGGCGGAGATAGCTGAGGCAAGTGGTCAGTTCAGTATGTTAGAGACGCGGCTGAGAAATATTAGAATGGTTTTCAATCGAGGTGCGTGAACACACAGTGGAGAGCTCATAATTCTAGGGGCACAGCGGTGTGAGAGACTCAAAAAAGCGGGTTTCTAGCATGGACGTGAGGAAAATAAAAGTTTAATAATGTACTGAAAGCCCCAAGGCAAACCAAATTGATGGGATAGGGAAATCGCAGGTCTCATAGGGGCAACCCACAGGGGTAGGGGAGGCATGGAGGATGACAACTCCTCATGGTTTCTGGTTGAGGTCCTTTGATTTTATAAAAAAGAGGCTCACTGTTTGATGTAAAGCGTTTCAGGTTTTCTGTAAGTCAGTGGCAAAAACAGGGTGTAAAGGGGGCTCATGCAGAGCTTTGGGGACGAGCTATCTATGAGAGGGGTGCTCCAGGCCCCAGGTGTCAAAATCTTTTGCATGAGAATTAGGCGGGGGTCCAGACTCTGATGATGATGGAACAAGGTTGCCATTAATGCATTCATAACCGGCGAGCGACTTTATGGTGATCCAGTGGCGGGGTGGAGAGCTGGGTTTATGACAAACAGATGTGCAATAGTGTCAGGAGAATAGGAAGCGTCTTCCAGAATTATTTGTTTTAAAATTTCCAATATGATCTGCTGAATGGCAGCGTCAATTGACCAGACATCCCAAACAAATTCGTCAGGATAAGTGCTGAGCTGTTGCGCGCTTTGTTTGATTGATTGGCAGAATAGCTTAAAATAAAAAATGACAAAGTCCACGACAAGCTGAGTGAGAACAAAGGGTTTATTATCACAACTAGGCGAGAGAGCAACAATGAACTGACAACAGCCTATGGGAGGGGCGGTCATCTTGAGAATTGGTAGCAACATTGGGGAGAGGTATCAAGGGATTGGTCCCTTGTGATTTGGCGGTGGGGTCCAATTTTCTGGAGGAGTAGTAGGAAGGGGGTATTAGAGACCCCAAAAAAATTCACAAAAACTTTTGTAATTTTTCCTATAACTTGGGGCCAAGTCTGGTTGACAGTGCCAACAAGGACCTAACCACTCAAGTCATGCTGGCCATGTATCCCAAAATGCCTGAATCCGTTCTGGAGGGCTAGGAAAATTGAGCCAGTCATTTGATACTGGTCTGCTACACGAATCATGGCCCAATTCATTGTTTGCCCCCAGATAGCCTGGACCAGCTTTCATGGATCAGATCTGGGAAACAGGTCCTCAAAGTCAACTTGGTATGTTTTATTAAATTTGGGCAATAATTGCCATGGGTGGGGTGAATCCCAGGGGCCTGCTTGTGGCCCCTGGACTGTGCAACCTATTTGCAAACCCCCTTTATCTTTAACAGGGTAGAGGAGGGGGAGAGGTGGGGATAGTGGATCCTTGGGGGCATTTCAGTGACTCAGCGCTCATCCACACACGAGCTAAGTCACTTAACTGTGACAGGAGGTCTACATGGGCCTTTTAATCATTTTTGGTTAGGAAGGGATGCTGGTTCCTGTTTAAGCACAAGGAATGGGCACCGGGACTTACAAATCAAAACAAAGCTTTCAGTGGTAGATGTTGGAATAGAGTGATAGCCCTGTGGAATTCACCAGCTGCTTCTACGAACAAGCACAGCTTTAGTAACCACTAACCGCATTACCTTGGATAACACCATAACTGCAGTCATCTCCATGTTGAAGCCTTATAATGAGGTTTAAATGCACATGATTGGCCAAAAGAATGGTATTACTTTCATTCAGGAAATTAAGGAAGTACTTAATGCGATACCTCATTGACCCTGCATCCCAAGGCCACTACCTCTGTCTCCATACATCCTCAGGTTCATATTGTCGAAAACCAGAAGAATCCCAACTGCAATTCACTTCAGCAATGGTTTCCATCACAGCGCCAAGACTTGTTGGAAATGACTCACCATGGAGGCAGGAAAAAATCTTCAGCATAAAGGACTAGGCACTACATGTTGACATCCCTATTTCTCCTCAAAGACCGTCAGTATTTTTGATGAACCTGGTATTAGCATACCATAAGAAGTTTTGTTAACTGATGATAATGAAGAAACTGATAATGCTTACTCTTCTTATGATGAATCTCCTATGTTTATCACGCTACATATGCAAATTGGGAGTATGGTTACCCACATCATTGTTCAAGTTCAAATTATCACAGTCCACGCCATCATTGAAAGTGGTTCCCCTAGAATGTCATTTCGCTCAAACTGATAAAATATATAAAAATTGCTTCAGACTTGCCGCATTACATGGAAAATGGCATGGCTGAACTGCAATGAACTCAGTCCATTGGAGCTTAATCTTCTTTGCTTATCCACTTTAAGAAACTTTCCATAGATACCCCAGCATTGCACTAGATAATTCAAGTTATGGTCTTCTTCTTAGGACTCAGTTTCTCTGGGACTACTTCTCAGTAATGCACAATAATGAAGGATTTCTATCCTTGATAGGACATCAGGTCCCCTTGTTTTTGAGATCTTAAGTGACACCAAAATGGAGGTCAAAGATCAGGCTTGCCTGTTAGAGAGTGAAATCTGAAGTAACTGTCTTGAGTATCACGCAAGGGGATCTTGCATATGGATGCCCAGCCTGCAGTTAATGGCCATGAAGGCATGCCAATTTGTTTTCCTAAGACGACCACTATACCATCAAAAATCCAGATTATTGTTGACATCCAAATTCACTTCAACATCCCCAGATACCTGCTGAAGATTTGAGTCTATATAACCCATCTGTCAAGGAGGTCCTAACATGTCCTGGAATTAAACATCCACTTATGCTGGATCTATATTGATGTCGTGTGATAACCTTACCAACAAACCTAGGGTATTGGGCCCAATACTCCAGCTGCTAATGTTCACCCCCTACTGGTAGAGGCTTTTGGTGATGCCCGCAGCTTTAGAAGTCTAAGGGAAGTTGATTTGAAATCACCTCCATCTGTGTCTCTAGTCAACACTTGTACTGTGAAGGAGCTCACTGGTGAACAACAGTGCCAGGTTAGGTATTATTGAAGGAGTGCTTAGACCTCTTATTGAACTCTACTTTCAATTAAATAAAAATGGTTGAGGTTCTACATCATGTGGATACTGATGACGCTCCCCTATTTGGTTTGACTTTACCAAGAAAAGTAAGGTTGGAAAAGCCCATGTGGTGGTAGAGCTCAAGTAACTACTTGAAGTTGAAAAATTTCTGCCTTCACAAGGTCCTTATTCTCCCCCTCTTGTTAGTTCAAAAGAAGGATGGCAGCCATTGTGTAGTGATGGAATATCGCTGGATCAATTTCATCACCAAGAAAGACAGTTAACCCTTGCCCTGAGTCAATAACTCCCTCCACTTGCTCACAGAAACACAATACTTTTCTGCAATGTATATTAGCGGATGTTGGCAGGTAGAGCTCGCCCTTATAGATTGAGTTAAGTGTGCGCTCATAGCCAATGAAGGGCTATTCAAACCCTCAAGGATGCTCCAGGGCCTTTGCAACGTGCTAGCCTTATTTTAACGCGTCATGGACTGAATCCTATGGGACTTGAGTTATCCTGTGTCTTCATATACCTTGACAATATAAATGTCTTTTTGCAAACCTTTAACAGTCATGTAAAACACCTCTTGAAATTCTTCAATCGTCTTAGAAAGGCTTAGATAAAACATAAACCTTCAAAGTGCTTTTTCTTCCAATCAGAAATGTAATTCCTTAAACAAAAGATCTCAAAAGATGGTATCCACCCATTCTGAATAGAGTTGATGCCATTGAGAAGATGTCGCACCCTCAGAGCAGTAGAAATATTCAGGTATACCTGGGCATGGTGGGTTATTGATGTCATTTTATCCCTCAGTTTTCTGACCTATTTGAGCCCCTATTCTATCTCCTGCAAAAGAATGTGCCCTTTGAATGGCATCCCAAAAAAGTGCATGATTTTAATGTGTTGTCAGAAGGCTCTTTGCACTAATCCCATTTTAGTTCGTCCACATTTTGACAGACCCTTCTTGCTATTCACATATGAGAGTTATGTCACCATTGGGGCCATCCTAGCCCAGAATGATTAAAATCAGTCGAATGTCCAGTAGCTACTTAGAAAAACCTTGAGCAAGGCTGAATGGAACTATAGAACATAATGGGAATGCCTGGCTGTTTTGTTAATAATTGAGTACTTCCAGCCCTACCTCTATGGCACCCACTTCACCATCATTAATGACCATTCCTCACTCCAATGGCTGTAGCAAATGAAGGACCCGGATAACCAGATAACCAGATGGGCACTAAGGCTGCAGAGCTAAGTTTTCACTATAGTCCATCGTGCAGAAGCAATTTCACACAGAATTTTGATGGTCTCTCTAGGATTCTGGTACTGGCTTCTTTGACCCTGAGTAGGACTAAAGTACGTTCTAATTGGTTGTCAAGAGCTATAAGAGTTGGAAATTCCTAAGCTTCTAGTCAAGCTCCAAAAAATGACCTGAGATACACAGAACAAAGAAAGGTCTTCTGTATAAGAAGGTCATTAGAAATGGCTCCTCTATATCCATCCTTCTTCTTGAAGAAACTTAATATAGAAGAACATGTGACCGTGGGACATTTGGCAGTGAAGAAGACATAGAATGGCTAAGGAAATGATAATACTTGTGACAAATGGGGTCTTTCCACATTGCCACAAAGCAGTTGGAAAGAGGGCCCATGTGAGGGCCCATAAGCAAGAGAGGGCTGCTGTGGTTAGGTCCTTCGTTCATTGGCTTGATGAGCAATTGAGGTATCCCTGTAACACGGTGAGGATGATGCGCACACAGAGGAGGACAGTTTGTCCCCCAGAGAGAGCATACAGAGAGGCGACAGCTCTGTCAAAATCTGAGGATGGTCCATTTTCTTCACTCAAAACCCCTGGTTTTCCTTCTAAAATCTCAATAAATGATTTTGAAATTCTTATAATTTTGTTTTTGATTTTTGAGGTTTTTATTTGATATGTTAGAAGACAAAGTTTTCCTAAACACTTTCGCTTCATTGTTTTTATATTATAAAACGTGGGATATGGGGAAATTGGTTTCTGTGGAGTCCGCGAGCGGCAGGCTATTTGTGGGCCTATTTTGAGAATCTTGACCTCTGATATTCCCATCTAGGCCTGTTCTAGACCGTTCATTGGGTACCCATGGCATTATGGAAACTTTTCCGCATGTATTTTTGTTCATCAGGGATGAATCAGAGCTTTTCATTCTCATGTCATCCTTATCACAAAAATTTCCATTTTTAGGATAAATTAGTCTGGCAGCCCCTGATTCGCTGGGCTGCCCTTTGCTGTGGCTCTCAATATTCTCATTAAGTGGCATATTCGGCTTAGCAACTCCTGATTCACTGAGCTGCCTGATGCCATGATTCTTGAAGTTTCTATTTTTAGTATTATTTGGCTTGGCAGCTCCTAATTCGCTGAGCTGCCCAATGCCATGGTTCTCAATGCTTCCGTTTTTGGCATAATTTGGCTTGGCAGTCCCTGATTCGCTGGGTTGCCCTGTGCCATTGCCATTATCCATGTTTCATTCATCGGCCTTCAGGTTGGCGGCTTTGATTGGCCCAGTTGCCATTTATGTTGACCTTTGCCACCTTTGCTCTGAGGTTTCATCAATTTATTGGCATCTGATTTGTCAGAATGCCATTTTAAAGGGTCATTGCCCTCGAGCCCTACGCTTTTACTATCATTATTATACAGGTTACTAATAGCCCTGATCCCCACCTTAGGGGGGTTGGGGCTATGTGGTGGTCAGGCAACACTTTGACCGTCACATCACCCCCCTCAGAGGAGAGCCCCCTGTGCCCCCAGTATTCCTCCACCTTCCGGGGACAGTTGGCGCAATTGGCGGCTGTTTGCCTGGAGGATTCTTCTATTGGGTAGCTGACCCATTTTACAAAGTACCATCGCTTTTTGCAAGCGATTTTGGTGTCCAGAATCTCCCCCAACTTGTACTCCGTCTCCCCTGGGTTGTCCAACTGGACTGGCTCCAGCTTTGCTGGTATGGGTCCTTCATATTTCTTGAGCTGCGAAATGTGCAAGACCAGATGTGCGCGCGATCCTTCTGTGAATTCTAATTTGTATGCCACCTCATTCACCTGTCGAAGGACCTTGTAGGGTCCTAGGCTGACGGTTCCAAACTTCCTACACTGTCCTGGGGGTGTGTAGTGTTTGGCGTTTATCAATGTGTAATCTCCATCTTTGAGGGGCGGAGCCTCAGAGTGATGTGCATCTGCCTTCCTCTTATGGGCCTCTGCCGCCTTCTCCAGGTTGGCTCTCAATGTCTCAAAATTTTCCCTCATTCCAGTCACTAACTCATCTGCCGCGGGGTTCATTCCCCCAGCGTGTCCCTCCATCATCTGTGGGTTATACCTGTGGTTCGCGAAAAAGGGCGACATTCTGGTTGATGAGTGTGCCAGGTTGTTGTATGAAAACTGTGCAATCCTCAGCCACTTGATCCAATGATCATGTCGTGTGGTGAGGTAGCACCGTAGGTACTGTTCCAGGGTCTGATTGACCCTCTCCATCTGTCCATCCGATTGGGGGTGTTAAGCGGAGGAATGGCATGGTTTAATTTTAAGATTTTCCAGGAGGTGATCCCAGAACCTGGAGATGAACTGCGGGCCCCTGTCCGAGATGATCTCATCTGGGAGTCCATGTTGGGCAAAGTCCTCCCTCATGAAGATTTCAGCCATGTCCTTCGCCATGACCTTAAAGGTGCATGTGAAGAACTCAGCATATTTTGTCAATCAGTCCACCACCACCATGACCGCATCATAGCCCTCTGATTTTGGGATCCTGATGATAAAATCCACGCTCAAGGAGGTCCATGGCATTCAGGCGATCTGCAGTAGTATTGACTTCCCTGCGGGTTTGTTTCTGGATGGCTTTGATCAGGTGCAGGTAAGGCAGCGCGTAGTATACCCTCTTACCATTCCCACTATGCCTGGCCAGGAGTAGTTCCGGCATATCAGCTCAATTGTTTTCCCCACCCCAGGGTGTCCCGCCAGGGGGTGTTCATGACATAACTCCATTACTTCAGTTTGAAGCTTGAGCATTGGGACCCATAGGCAGTCATGGTGGAGGATGAGGCCCCCCTCCTTCCTTAATTCTTGTAGCCTTCGCTGGTGTCCCCTTCCTCTATCTCTCTCCTGATCTTGTCTCCAAATTTGGTGCATTGTTGGGCTGTCCGGATTCTCTCTGTTGAGTCAGCGCGTTCCTCCTGTATCGATGCAAACACCTGGGGAGGGAGCATCATGGCCATGTTGAACTCATCCACCTCCTCCTTTGCAAAGGTCATTTTCAGGTCCTGGATAAGTAGGTCTGGGAGTAATTTATTCTCCCCGGGCTTATATTCTATTTTAAAATCATATTGAGACAGCTATAGGTGCCAACGGGCTTGTCTTTGGTTCATCCTACGGGGACTCTTGTGGAACTCCAAGGCCCTGTGGTCAGTCTGGATCGTTAACAGGTGGCGCATGTACAGCAGATGATGCTGCCACTCATCTAGTGCTGTGACAATCTTCAGGAGTTCCTTGTCATAGACAGGGTAGTTTGTTTCCGCCAGTAGCATCTTCCTGCTGAAGTAGCATACTGGGTGCTCCAAACCATCCTCCCCTGTCTGCAAGAGGACCGCCCCAATGGCGAAAACTGAGCATCTGTCTCTACAATGAATGGACAATCGGCGTCTGGGTGTGCTAGGACTGGCGCTATGAGAAGGGCCACCTTGATGGCCTGGAACGCCCTCTCTTCTTCCTCTCCCCATTAGAAAGGGACTTGCCTGATCAACCAGGTAAGCGGGGCGGCTGTTTCTGAGAGGTCCATGGTGAATCTCCTCAGGAAATTCACCACCCCTAAGAAACTGCGCACACCTGTCTTATCCGTTGGCGCTGCCCACTCCTTCACTGCCATCAGCTTGTCTGGGCATATGGCTGTCCCCTTCTTGAATACAACGTTTCCTAGGAAAGATACTGAGCCCTTGTAGAACTCACATTTGGAGGGCTTCAGTCGCAGGTTAGCCTTTTCCAGTGCACTGAGGACCTTCTTGACGTCCTCTGTGTGCATCTCGCGAGACTTGGAGAACACCAAGATGTTGTCCATGTGCGCGACACAGCATCTCCCAATCAAGTCTCCCAGGGCATAATCAATGGTCCTTTGAAAAACAGCTGGGGCGTTCTTAAGTCCAAACAGCATAACTTTGTACTCATATACCCCTAGGTGGCACTTGAATGCCGTGTACTGTTGGTGCTCGGGTACAACTGGCACTTGGTTGAAAGCATCAACCAGGTCCAACTTAGAGAACACCTGACTCCCAGCGATCATCTGTGAGATGCTCGCCATTAGCAGAATGGAATAGGGGTCCATTTCAGTTATGGCGTTTAAACGGCGGTAGTCCACACAGGGGCAGAGCTCGCCGTTGGCCTTGGGGACCAGGAGGATGGGAGACACCACTGGAGATTTTTGAGGGCACAATCATCCCTCGCTTCAACATATCCTTCACATACTGGTCTAGGGCTTCCTTTGCTCTGGGGCTCAGGGGGTACACCGGGCTTCCTTTTGGGAGCTCAGCATCCCCTTTGAACTTGAACAAGAATGTGAAGGGGCCCTGTGGATCGCAGGTGGCGGCGACTCTCTTCTGGAACAGGTGTTCGTAGTCTCTGAATTCCACCAGTATCTTTTCCCTCTCCATCCCTAGGTGCACAGAGTTCACACTAGGCCTGCTTCTGTCCGAGGCAAAGAATTCTAACGTTATAGGCTCTTGATCCTTGGGGTGAAGCATCACCTGGACCTCCTCCAGATCAAAATGTGGGGATTACTTATGCCACCTTTTATGCCCAGAACGATGGTGTGGGGCAGGTTCTGGATAGCGCAAAAGTCTTCCCAGAAGTGGTGGAGTCCCTGTTGAAGCTTGATCATGGGCTCGATCTCCCAGCATTCTGATGACTTGGAGGTGTCTGCAAGAGTCACAGTACCCTTTTCTCGCATTTGTACTCCCAATTTCTTGGCTAACTCTAGGTCCAAGTAGTTTCTTCAGCTCCAGTATCCACTAAAGCCCACAGTTTTTCTAACTTGGCCCCTTTCTCTTTCTTCTTTCGCTTCAAAGTAAACGGAATAAATAGGTAGGAGGAACCATTTCCTTTATTGAGCAAAGAAATGCGAGAAGGGGTCAGGCGAAGGTTGTAGGTGGGGCTGTCCAAGCTGCTGGGAGTAGTGGGTGCAGGAGCTGCAAGGCGTGGGACATTTTCCCTGGGACCCCCATGCTCTTGTTGCCCCATATGGCTTGAGATGGGCTCTGACTCTGCGTGTCATCCGCGGAATCTACCGTGGTTCCCAGGCACAGGAGCCCTGGCTTGGTCCAAGGCTAGCTGGTTCTCTATCTGAGAAGTAACAGTGACCTCTTCTTCCAAGGTTGCCCCCAGGAGGGTGGCGGCCATAGCTTTGAGGATGCCCGGGTGAAGGTTCTGTCTAAACATCCATGCAAGCTGGGAAGGAGACACTTTTGTGGCTTTGGCTAGGGGCTGGAACAGCTGAGCGTACTCCTTAACGGCCATTCTCCCTTAGCTGAGGGCCAAGAGCGCTGACCAGGCGGCATCCCGAGAGTTGTTTGGGGTGGCGGCTCTCTCCACAAGGTGGAGGCAGTCCTCCAGAGAGGCTGGAAGGGCCAGCTGTGTTTCCAAAAGGTCAGTGAGCCAGATAGATAGGTTCTTCGGCAGGTCCGCTATCACCTAGGCAATCTGGAGGGACGTGACCAGTGTACCCCCAGAGGCCGCTGTAAGGTGGGCCTGTAATCTAATGTGAGAGAAGGTTCCAAGCATTACACTCAACTCCTCCGGGGTCAATGCTTGTCTAAAATTGGACGTGGCGTCAACATGTTGGACATAAGCGATGGAATTCCCTCAGGATGGGAGGAGGCGAGTGGCTTCCCTCAGCAGGAACAGGATGGAAAAGATGACCATCAGGAGAGTGATAGTGTTCTCATACCAAGCAGGTAGGGCTCTCTCATGGGGTCTCCCCATCCCATCCCATAAAAGGGAGATGAGATTAAATGAACTTCGTCTGATGTGACAAATGGGGTCTTTCCACATCGCTGCAAAGCAGTTGGGCAAGAGGGCCCATGTGAGGGCCCATAAGCAAGAGAGGGCCGCTGTGGTTAGGTCCTTTGTTCATTGGTTTAATGAGTAATTGAGGTATCCCTGGAACATGGTGAGGATGATGCTCACACTGAGGAGGACAGTTTGTCCCCCAGAGAGAGCATACAGAGAGGCGATAGCTCTGTCAAAATCTGAGGAATGATTCATTTTCTTCACTCAAAACCCTGGTTTACCTTCAAAATCTCAATATATGATTTTGAAATTTCAAAATTTTGTTTTTGATTTTTGAGGTTTTTATTTGATATGTTAGAAGACAAAGTTGTCCTAAACACATTCGCTTCGTTGTTTTTATATTATAAAATGGGGGATATGGGTAAATTGGTTCCCGTGGAGTCCGCGGGTGGTGGGCTATTCAAGGGCCTATTTTGAGAATCTCAGCCTCTGATATTCCCATATAGGCCCATTCTAGATCATTTGTTGGGTACCTGTGACATTATGGAAACTTTTCTGCATATATTTTCGTTTGTTGGGGATGAATCAGAGCTCGGCATTCCATGTCATCCTTATCACAAAAATTTCCATTTTTGGGATAATTTGGTCTGGCGGCCCCTGATTCACTGGGCTGCCCTTTGCCATGGCTCTCAACATTCTCGTCAAATGGAAGATTTGGCTTGGCAGCTCCTGATTCGCTGAGCTGCCCAATGCTGTGGTTCTCAACGCTTCCATTTTTGGCATAATTTTGCTTGGCAGCCCCTGATTCGCTGGGCTGCCCTTTGCCATTGCCATTATCCTCATTTCATTCATTGGCCTTTGGGTTGGCAGCCTTTGATTGGCCAGTCGCCATTTACATCAACCTTTGCCACCTTTGCTCCAAGGTTTTGTTGATTTATCATCATCTGATTTGTCAGAATGCCATTTTTGAGGGTCGTTGCCCTTAAGCCCTACACTTTTATTATTATATTGGTTACTAGTAGCCCCAATCCCTGCCTTAGGGGGGGGTCAGGGCTATGTGGTGGTCAGGAAGCGCCTTGACCATCACAATACTGGGAACAAGTGGTAGAAACCATCTAAGAAGCTCTGGAAGCATGTATGACATGCTGGTCCCAAGATCGGGCCAGTCCATGATAACAGCACCTGACATTTCACCATCAGGCCTTTTTAATGTCATTAGCACTGATTTAGTAGATCCTCATCCCACTGGGTTGCATGGCCATAAGTGCATACTCTTAGCTTTAGATCATTTGACCAAATGGGTTCAAGTTATTTCTGTCCTTGCTACCACCACTAAAGCCACATCCCTATTTCTTATTAATCAAATTCATTTAGCATGGCTTCCCACAAACTTTACTTTCAGAAAATGAGCTAAATTTCACCTTTCAGGTAGTTCAAATAAACTTCGCTTTTTGGAACTAAACAGAATTTCACCGCCCCTTAAACCCATCAACCAATGGGAGCAGTGGAATGTGCTAAATTAAAACCTCATTTCTATCTTATGGAAGATGGCCACCTCTGACCATACTTGCTGGAATCATTATTTACCCAGCGCCTTGCTCGCTTACTGGATAAGCTACCATTGAATCATCATGATGTCCCCCTCTGTAGCTTTATATGGGTGTGCTCCCCATTTACCAAGTAGCTTTCATCCCCTGCTTGATACCTCCATGCCTGAGAACTCTGATATACTTATGAGGCCTTAGCCAATCAATTGTCCAGCTTCAAGCCCTGGCCACACAAGGCATTGTCACCACCAAAGAAAAGGAGACATCCCTATTTTTTACCTGCCCCCCTTACCTTTTTCAAATAGGTGGCCTCATTCTCTTTTACCACCATTGACCCAGAAGTCGACAAAACAAGCTTGACGTTCTTTGGTCCAAACCTTATAAGGTCATTAATGAAGTGAACTCATAGCATTCCTTTGCCAACATTAATCAGGGGACAGTGGTGAACCGAGCACATGGCCTGTTCCTATATCCCTATAACCCCATTTGACGAGATCTTGAGAAACCATTGTTGGCTTTGAGATAATGAACAATTCAAAATTCCTACTCCCAAATTAAGACTCAATAATTTTACTCTTGAGCCAGCATGAATGGAACCTTACCCTGAAAGCATTAATATGAGATTCAATCAGGAAATCTCATATGCACAATATATGATGGAACGCCTTCAGGAATCCCATCCCCACTTCACAAACCTCAAGAGGCTTGACCCCCTCGCCACAGTCTCAAGAACAATGTAAAACAATAGGGTCACTTACCAGGAAGTTGATGCAGAAGGCAATAAAAGTTTCTGTTTGTAAAGGGACACAGAGGTCCCCAAGACACCAAGTCACATACGCCCTACATATATTGTCTTTTGTATCAAAATAAAGTAGTCTATTTTGCCCTTTCTTTTCGTTTTTTGACTTTTCCACTGGTTTAAAGCTTTAAGTTCATTTTTAAACTTTAGCGTCAGTCAAATGAACTGTTATGCCCAGAGGAGGATAACAGCAATGTATTATGGGCTGCTCTCATCATTAGTAGGATTGTGCACAAATATTTTAGAGTGCACACAAAAGACTTAATATATGGAAGGAATTCCACTAAAAGGTGTCTTTTCAGGAGAGGGGAATTCATCGCCTTAAGAACTGTCACTGGAGGTGGCCCCATTGCTGCATTTGAACTATTATCGTTGTCAAATTGTCTTTGAAAATCATTAGTGGGTGATTTTAATGTGTTATCTTTCTTACACCAACAGCAACATATTCCAAGTCCGCCTAAAAAGTATTCAGATTTTCATTGGCGTCCTGGATGTGTAACTTCTTTCCATTTTGTTAAAATTGGTGCTAGGGTGTCAGATTTCAGTGCACAGGTATTCACTAGTAAACTTACAAGACGCTTTAAGAAGACAGCGATCTTGTAAATTTTAACAAAAAATGGACAACTTGTCTGAAAAAAGAAGTTTCTTTTATAATGTGAATAGAAGCACAGGGTAGTATAAAATATTGACAACAGGTTTGGGGCATGCGAAAACGGTCTTTTTTCACTGAAGTTTGCTTTTAATGTCATAGGGAAAAAAGAATTCTGCACATTTGGAATCTTCTGAGATATGCTCTTTCCACTAACGTTCCTATTGGTGCCTTTCTTATATACTAAGATTCACTCAACAATGGTAGACTAGAGGGGTTATTATCCAATTGAGGATTTAGAGATCAAATCACCAAAGCTTAGAGTATTCCCATTTTTAGTTGAAATCAGACAACTGCAAGTGAGACTCTGGAAAATGGTTATAATAAATATAAAGATCCTCCCGCTAAATATTCCATGTCCATGTGAAGAGACAATATTAGGGATATTAGTATATATAGGTGGGAGCAAATCTAATCTGCTGAGGCAAAAGCCACCATAAGTACTAGATTGAGGAGATAGTAATTGCACTGATGGTTATGGGATTCAATCTGTTGTATTTGTAACTACATGGTGCCACGGTAAGCACCATAAGTAATTTAATACAACTTTAGCATTTTCTTAAGAACTTGAGGGCTGCACGCTCAGGACTTCTTATGACATCAAATCCTACTTCTAAGTATTGTTTACTCGAGATAAGCTGACCAGGGGACAGACATTACTAAAAAGATAACAATAAAAAATAAAACTGGCCAAAACGCTCAAACAAGAAAAATGGAGCTGAATCCTAATGAAACAAAACCAACCAGGCTGTCAACTGCAAACTGTTAGATGACCATGGTGGGAGGAGTAGGATCAGGGGGCGTTACCTTGACATCATCACTGTTGAGCAAAGTGCGGCCCAGGCAGAAAGCAATTGAGTGAGGACATCAGCAGTGTGTTACTTGATATTACCAAGGGGATGGCCAGGCCAGTCAACATGCGCTGTTGCAAAGGCGGTAATGTAAGTGACCAGATCCTGTGCAGCTTAGAGGCGTGCTTTGGTCAGCTTGATAAAGGCCACGTTGTTTTAAGTAATCTTGGCTTTGAGGTTCTTTGCTACTGCAATGACTTTAGGAAAGTTTATGGGCGTTTTTTATGGAATTTGAAAAGGTTCCACTTACCTACCGCGTTAAGATTATCTGGGACAACAGGAGGGAACACCAGAGAAAGCATAGCCACTGACATGGCGACAGCTTTGCATAGCGAGCGGCAATTATTGAGACAGCCACTTTGACAGTGAGCTGATTATTGGAGTAAACGCGCTGCAATTGTTTGAGGGATATAATGCTTATGGCCGAACTTGCCATCTTAATTTTCTTAAAAACGTTCTAGGGTGAACGCAGTCAGTTTAATGAATTCACTTAATTCAAATCTCAGCCAATAAGGACCAGGGATTCTGATTAACTAGATTGAGACTTCAGCAAAAGTTTGGGGTTTAGCTGATGAATTGGAGGAATCATGTTGTTGGAAACTTGTCAAAGCCGCTTCCTGATTGGCTGAGGTGGGTGTGGGTGTGGGTTAAGGAGGATCCTGGTTGGCTGTTACAAAACTTGTGCGCACCAATAGGCTTAGGGGGAGGCAGGATGCTACCCCACACAGTAAATGCCATGAGGGACTATCTGCAGAATGGGTGCCAGCTGAGGTTGGCTCAGATCTGGCAGAAGTGGCTAAGGTAGGTCATTTGCGTTTTGAGTGATCTAATTGGAAAAAGGCTGCGCAGTTCATTTGGACATTCTTGACATGAGCCCAGAACGGATGTTTGGGGCAGAAGGGATAACAGAGCGCAGGGATAAACTGTGACATTATGTTAAAGAGAGGGTATATTGTGTCAAATGCCTGAGGCCCTGCAAGACGTGTGTCCCCAATTTTGGACCACAAACTGAAGGATGGGGTCAGAACCATAGGGGGCCAGACCAATCATCAGCTCATGATGAAGAACTGTGGGGGGAGGTGAGAAGGCAACCCTGGAAATGAACCACCATAGTGGTGTCCATGGGAAGCTGGGTACAAGTGGTGGGGAGAGGGGTGCCCTGGAATACTGGGGGCACAGTTGCCGCAGTGGTGACATCAGCTTCACATGTAAATACAAGGTCAAAATACTCCTGGTAGAGTCGATAGTCAAATTTTGTGCGTGTTCCATTACCACCTGGGCTAATTTGATGATTTGTTTGTTGTTGTATGGGAATAACTTCCCATATTTGACCCTAAGGCGGGAACGCATGTTTCTCCAAGTGACACCAGGGGATTTGAGGAACCGCCTGGGTACATGCAAGGTGTATGTTGAGATCATTGGGTATAATGAAATATCCTAAGGATTTGGGGAGGAAAGGATGGTTCAGTCTGAGCGCGTTTTCCCACCTGACAGAAAATGCTAGGGGGTGTTTCGCCACTGCCCCACCCCAGAGCAGCTGGCAGAAGATCTGAGGCCATCAGGGGGAACTGGTAGATGAGGGGCGAAGTTAGAGTAATTTTAATTTACTTTTTTTGAAATTAGCTCATAAAGTTACACCAAGCAGGAAGAGCTTTTTCCCAACTTCTAAGCATCAGATCTATAATCATTTGCTAAATATTGCATGATCTGATGGTTGGTCAAACCAGCTGCAACATTTTCCCCGCTTGACCAAACACCAGGTAACAGAGATAAGTGGGGGCTTATAAAATATTGAGAACTAAAGGCCAAAGGGCCAGATTGCAAATAGTGCGTTTTAAGAAACTTAGCATGCACACAATTGATCAAGTAACCCTTACTGGGATCCTTCAGAGTATAGGCTTTAGTTGACGTCTTCACTATGATCTCAAAAGGGTCCTTCCAGATAGATGCTAGTTTGCTAGTCCTCCCAAAACAATGATTGTCATGGTACCAGACTAGATCTCATATGTCAAACGTAGGTAAGGTTTGGCGGGCTTCATTACCTCAGGCTAAAGCCTTAATTTTCTGAATCAATGCATTAGAATAATCAGAGCTATGCAGCTGAACTAAGGTTTTTTGAGCTGATCCAGATATTTACTGGGGCTCATACTCTAGTTTGGCACACAAGAATACAAAAGTGGGGCAGCACTGGTTGCTTCCCATATAGGAAAATAAATGGGGAGTTCCAGGTTTCATAGTGATATACAATTTTATAAGCAAATATGGTGGAAGGCATAAATAGATTCCAACTGGATACCTTACTGGCGATTAAATTATGCAGAATGCCTACAATAATCCCATTCACCCGCTCAATTGTGTCATTGGTCTCAGGGTGGTAAGGCGTGTATAGGACCTCACATATGCTTATTAAATCATTAATCTTAGAGATTATCTGGAGCGTAAATTGGTCACATTATCTGTCAATAGAAACTGTGGCAGAGTGCTGCTAAATAATTTCTTCCAAAATGAATTTAGAGGTGGTTTTTGAAACTAAATCTCTGAATGCATTTGCCTCCATCCACTTGGTGAGGTGATTGTCAGGATTTTCCCTAAGTTAGGTGAAAGAATTATCCAGGGGAAGGATCAATACCCCATTTGAGGGGCGTAAATCCCAAACAGCCCGATAGATTCAAGAATAGGGGTTGAATTTGTAGTATTAGCAAATATACTGAACTAGGGGCTTTGTATAAATTACTCCACATTTGAGGAAACGTTACATCCCCATTTCTTGAGACATGTGACCTGGGGTATCACTTGGCCTGGTCACGAGAGCGGCGAGATCTGAGTAAGATTCAAGATAATGGGCAATCCAGAAGACCTAGAGAGATTCCACTTGGATGGGCCACGATAATCCTTGAGGCACCATGTCCCCACATACCCTATGAAAAGTAATACGTATTAGCATAATAAAGTACTTTCATTCATAGGATATAAGTTTATCTTATTTTTATTTAAGTTAAAATTTATTCCAATTTCTAAAGTCTCATCCATTGTTGCATCTGGAGCCACCCCCATACTCTCAGCTGACACAAGCCCTATGCAGTCAGCCTATTTATTGGGTTCCCCAGCGTTAGCACTAGCAAGCGCATCTGGGGGAAACCTGATAACTGATGCTCACTTCAGGGGGGGGGCTTCCAAGGCGCACCCTGAGGAGTTACCCTCAACCTTGGACGATAATCAAACCACCGTGAGCATGCCAGATGCCGATATTCTTACTTACCTCTGATGGAATGGCCAAGTCCCAGTAACAGTTGGGACCAAATTTCCAAGGAGATCCTTTGATTGTGCCCCAGAAGACTTCATGTATTTCCGAGCTTCCAGTCAGCTGAAACCTTTGCTGGACCTGCTAAAAACGCTGAAGAATTTAAAAAAGATGAACTTGAGCCAAAATGCCAGCACCACAAAGAAAAAATTAATGAAGGCAATAATTTATTACGGGGACCAAGCATTGCATTTCAAGAGGATGTAGGATGCTCAGAGAGAAAGAGCCTTTTGAGGACATCACCCAGCGGGATGACTATTGACGCTAGGGCCTGTCTACTTTTATGAGAGAAAAATTGTTTAAGTTTCTCTCAGCTTTGGGAAAAATTGAAAAGAAATTGGCCAAGCTACAAAACATCCTCCAGTTGAAAAAAGAAAATCAGAATAATCCAAGTGCTCAAATTCTTACAAAAACAACTAATTTTAATACTAACCCTGATATTTATTTAAATATTAAAAATCTTCTGTTTGATGTCAATTTCCACTCTGCTGCTTCCAAGCAGAAAGTGGAAACGAAGCGCATAGCAAATTAAGCCCAAAAGTGCTGTATGACGAATCAAATGTGACCAGCAATCATTGACAACACCAAATTAACGGAATTAGGACAAGTCAAGAACCAATTTCCAATCTCAACAAAGGCAGAAAGCTGCAGGAATTTTCAGGAAGCCTAAAAACAATCGGTGTTATGACGTGATTCAAATGCCAGGCAAAATACCTGGGACTTACCTTTGCACTATTTGGGATAAGCTCAACAACTCCTTTCTGGCAACGTTACCCCTTTCCAATTTTGATGGCCCCCCTCCTGAAATTGGGCTACATATTACTAAAATCTAAAATCTAGATCACCCAGTTTGACCCTCAGATTGGGATAGCGCTGATCCTAACAAAAATGTAAGAGTCCTAAAAAAGTAAGCTCAAGAAACTGGCTGACACTACCTCTGCCACTGATGCTGACCTTTCAGCCCACTTCACATTTCCCTCTCAACCCTTGTCACACGGGTCGCTTTTGGTTGCAAGTGAGATTTGCTCGCCCCAATCCTGAGATGGTGGCTTGGTCGCTTGAAGAGCCCCTATTGGAACCTTCAGGGGGCCACACCCTACCATTGCCTGGTCATCTTCTAAGCTCATGGGGTCACACTCCCACACTACCCACTGTTGATGACCTTTTCTCTGAGCCTTACCTGGATCTGCTGGCAGATAAGGTAATCACAAGATGCCAGGTTTGAATGTCAAATGAAATGAACCAGAAGTTTGAAGAGGCCAAAGCCCACATGGCCAAGATGGCACAGGAGATGTGTGATTGGATAGCACAGATGGAGGCGGAGTTGAAGGCTTCCAAGTTGGAAATTATGCAGGAACGAAGGCTGCTGGTCAGCCTGCAGTCAGAGATCTGGGACAAGTCTGACCAGATCGAAATGCTCACAATTGACAACTCACAGCTTAGGCTGGAGTTAACTGACCTCAAGGAGAATTACCTCAAAACCAGATGACAGCTTGAAGCCAGCCACTATGAAAAACTAGCTTGCTCATCCAGCAACAAATCGCGGATTGAGGAACTTAAAATCACCTTTCCCAAGGAACAATCCAAGTCAACTATGAGGGTCTTAGCCGATGTTTTTGTCCAGCTTCAACCCCTATTTACACATGAGACCTCCAAGTCAACAATGAGGGCTGTAGCCGATGAAATTGTCTGGCTTCAAACCCTAACCACACCAGGCATTGTCACTGACCTGGTCTGCATTATGCCTGAGGCTACGTACACCCCCAAAACTTGATTCCTCTGACCCTCAGGCCATAACTTGCTCCCCTAGGCCAAGGCTTGTAGGGGCTCTGTCAGGATTTCCCTGGGTTAGGTGAAAGCCTTGTCCAGGGAAGGATTGATATTCCCATTTGAGGTATGTAAATCTAAACAGCCCGATAGATTCAAGAATAGGGGTTGAATTTATAGTATTAGCAGATATACTGAACTTGAGGCTTTGTATAAATTACTCTGAAATTGAGGAAATGTTACATCCCCATTCCTTGAGACATATGACCTGGGGTAACACTTGGCCTGGTCACGAGGGTGGCGAGATCTGAGTAAGATTCAAGATAATGGGCAATCCAGAAGACCTAGAGAGATCCCACTTGGATGGGACCATGACAATCCTTAGGCACTGTGTCCCCACATAGTTTATAAAAGCAATACATATTAGCACAATAAGTTACTTTCATTCATAAGATATAAGTTTTTCTTATTTTTTATTTAAATTAAATTTATTCAAATTTTTAAAGTCTTGTCCATTGTCATGTCTGGAGCTGCCCCTGTCCTCTCAGCTGAC
>JAKSZP010003429.1:0-30305 GCA_022478985.1 Massospora cicadina | reverse complement strand
AACACTAGGTTCTGACAGTCTATGTACAAATAGTTCATGGCCGTCATCACCTTTTGATGATCCCCGTATCAGATCATAGTCATATCAAATAGTCAGAAAAACGCTGGGGTGTTATCCCAATGGAATGTTGGAAATTTCAGGGTTGCTATAAATTCCTCCAAGTTGTTTTGGGTCAATTCTCTCAGTTCAGCTACTCAGCTCACTTGTGGAGTGACTTTGGGCATCATCTCCAAAATAGCAGTAAAGGCGGCCAGCATATTTCTTAGGGTATTTGACTTCCAAAGTATCATGCAAGGACTTCTCTCTTTGGCATCGCTGGCCATATTGGGCTCACAAGCTCATCTGTGGGTTTTCAAGTCCTCCACTTCTTTTATCAATTTCTCAATATCTGCACCAAACTTTCTCAAATGAACGCGATCCACTTCTTGCTCTGTTTTCAGGAATAGGACCTCTCAAATGAGGTCTCCTTCTTTCTTCTTTAATAAGTTTACTTTGCCAAGTAACTCGTTCCCAAAGTTGGCTACGTTTTCTACTCCTTCCTCCACCTTGGTGACTCGCTCTTCCAAGGCTGCAAACTCCCAATGGTATGCTGAGTTTAAGGCATTCTGATTCACTGTGGCGATCTCAGTCCATAACTTGTGCATTTCTTCTTTATATAACATTATAAGAGATATTTTACTCAACTACCTTTGTAGTGAGCACCAAATTGTAAAAATTTACTTAATGATTGATTATCAGTTTTCAACCCAGTAACCTTTTTACTGCACAGGTTCAGTTTCCTTGTGCACCTCGCGTTGTAAAAAATATATTAACTGATAATAGTATGGAGACTACCATCCGTAGTTGAGTTAGAATTATTTTCAGGCCCAATGCTTTGGCCAGTACTTCCGATTAAATACATGATAAGTCATATCATAGGGATTTGTTCCATAAATTACTGTCCACCCAATCTTTGTCAAGATCTCCTGATGACAGTCTCTTTCAGCCCAACACACAGTCAGCAGCTATCCCTTATTGTGGTTCCCTTTGTCTCTAGATCCCCGCTTGGATCTCTACTCTTCTCTCTGAGAGTCTTCCAATTATTGCCTTCTGCAATAATATCCTTGAGATGGAACTTCACACTAGATGCTGATAGTTAACTATAACTGAATCGACAATATTACTAATAAAGCTAATAATAATGTTTTAATGTCAGTTAATCTGTGTTTTTCAATGTTTTTTATTAGAGTGAATCATAGGGAATTATATAGTAGGGGATTCAGCCATCTAACCCTCAGTTGACACCTCTTTGATGAAATGGCAGCCATTGCCATTGAATCACCCTTCCTTGTCTCAGCAGCAATGGTCTTCCCCATCCTGGCTAGGATTCCGTCATTGGACATCCTCAAGACCTCAAACATAAAGAGTCAGAAATGTGCCCCTAACGTTTTCCTCTTGAAATAAGCAAACCAACCATAATTGGCTAGTGACCTGCTTAGGTAATGGGACTTTTTACCCATTATGGCAGGTCACTTCACCAACCAATCAATTCGCTAGTTGCAGGCGGCATCACTCGCCTTGCAACTCACTATTCATTCCCAATCAGTTAGTGATGAAACCTGACCAATCCCAATCAGTACACCTGATAGTTAATCAATATCATATGACCCTATTTCGTCGGCCACTCTACCCAATGAGATATTAGGTATTCATCTGGATTGATCCCTGATGGATATGACCAGGCGAATATCCCAAATCCTAAACGTAGTTCCTCCAAAACTTGGTCCAACTGATTTCTGATTCACTTCGCCTTAGGGAATTTTCCCCTAGCAACACCAGGTAATCTAGCAGACTGGGAATATGGGCAAAAATCCCAACAGTCTCTGATAATGAACAGGAATCACTCCATCGCTGTAAGCTAGATTGCCTGTCCATAGTGGACTGGATCTGTTGGAATTCCACCAGAGGAAAAGTATACTGGGATTTGTTACCCAAACATGGTAAGGGTTTCTCATGCCATATTTATCACAACGCCAAATTTTCTCATAAAAGCCGCACTGATTAATATATTGTAGTGGTTATTTGGCAAAACCACCGCTGGAGCGGACACCTGGGCTGACCCAAACCATAGAGGCAACGCGCTATATGCTCCTTCTGACACAGTGCTGTGCATTCCCGCAGTCCCATATACTATGCGATGGTCCACAACCTGTTTCAACATAAGTTTAGCCACCAAATGAGTGGAGACTATGTTCACAGGTGCTCATGTGTCTATGATAGCGCGGATTTTTGTGGTTTGAAAGAATATGTCATAATAAGTACATTCTGAGTAAGAAGAATTATTGGTGTTTATTGCTTGTATGTTCAAGGGCTTTGTGATACTCAAAAAGGAAGAAATGCCCTTGCCAACCTGAGCATACTCACTAGAATTTTCTCTACAGGAATGGCTACACTAACCCCTACTAAAGGAGCGACGTTCAGTGAAGGATCCAAGTTGCTAATGCCAGTCTGTTCCAGGATCTGCCACTCATATGGCTTTTGCACATCTTGGTGAATCTCAGCCCGATGGGGTGAGCCTTTAATTACAGAAGTGGAAGCAGGGGTATCCAACAAAAGCTGCTGGTATAACACATTATCCAATTGAGGTTCAATTTCTACCCAAAAGACATTTGGGGATTGTTGGGGACAAGTGAATTGGACTTAGTGGAGATAGAGCGTCCCATCTCTACTCCACTCAAGCTTTTCCCTGCTCGATTATCTTTGTTGGCATTGCGTACACATGTGGGTGGCTAGGGCAATTGGCTGCATAATGCCCTCTTTGTCCGCACTGGAAGCAAGTGTTCATAAAAGGTGCGCATATATAGTTTGGGGTGGAAGAACCAGGTTGAATATTGCCAGTAAGGTTCTAAGGTCATGGATGAACTGGTGAAGCGTACCTGGGCCAGAAAGGGTCTACTGACTCATTTGAGGGATGAATATGTTCCAGCGGATGATAACCCAGTTGCTGCGGCCTATATTCTGCAAAGGTTGGAGCGGGGGCAACAGCTATTTTTCAGGCTACGTTGGGGGCGCTGTTTGTGGCAGAGAGCCAACATAAGGCGTTCACAATTTGAATGAGTCTGGTATCCTCATCCAACACATAGGACATAGCGTTATAGAGTTCCTGATATGGTTTGACAGCCGCCGTCATCGCTATACCCACCTCCTCATTAGATAAGACATTGGCACCCAACAACACATAGCCTCATTAGTGAATCGCTCCGCAAACTGTGTTAAAGACTAATTTTTTTAAAAAGATTTTGTTAAAAAGTCTGCCTTGCGTTGAGCCATTTTCGCTTTGCCCCCAAACAGGCGAATTACAGTCTCCTTCACCTCTTGGTACGCTACATTACTGTCTTTAATATAACAAGTAACTTGATCAGCACTTGAAACATCTAATGCAGATAACAATAGTTTAGCTTTTTGTTTATCAGAAGCCCCCTCTATGGAAAACTCAAACCACTAAAAAACCCATGTATGTTACCATCACGGTTAAATGAGGGCAGCATTTCACTGAAGATTTCTTTTTCCTTAACGATCTTATCTATTTTTATACTCCACACAGTCTAGCCGCTTGACGTGCTGCTCAAAAAGTTGGCAAGTTGGTTGGCATGGTCACCTACCAGAAGCAGTCAGCGGAATGCAAGGTTGAGCTGCTCAGTAATATTCTTATTCTCCTGAAACAACACTTTTTGCGCCTGAAGTAAGATATCCAAAGCAAGCTTCAGTTCCCCATAGTGAGTTATTCCAACCACCGGGGGTAGTATCCCATCAAAGCGAGCTGGTTGCACCATAAGTACCATTGAGGAAGTTGATATTAGCTGATCAATGGGCCCCCTGTAGTGAGCACCACTGTTGAAATTTTGGCAGTATTCAATATATGCGCCAGCGAGTTTTTGCATAGGGTTAACCCACTAGGCAATAGGGACCAACGATATGATGATTGCTGCCCTCAAAACAACAGAATAACTTTAAATATGGAGCACTCGCTCCCACAACCTCTTTTATTAAATGTATTTATAATACTACAGATTCCTCTCATTCCGCTAACTTTCACTATCAAAAAACCTCCTTCCCTCGATCATCTCATCCTTCTTATATCATAACAATTTCAGATGATATCACTTACACAGCTTAGTAACTCAATTCGCTGTATCTCATTGATTTCGTCAAATCAACAATCCAATATCGCCTCATTTAAAAGCGCTTAAATTACCAGTACTGGTTCAATTCCAATGGATTCCATTCATTTCGCCGGATGACCTTTGGCTTATCATCCAGTCATATTAACTTCCTGACACTGCCCATCTTATTGGGGGTGATAGGCAGTCAAACAGCTGTGGTTAATATGAAGAGTCTTACAAAACTCTTCCCAAAAGATTGAGGTAACCTGGGGCCACGATCACTAATTATATCTTGGGGGATTCCATGAAGAGCAAACACATGAGAGACAAAGATCCTAGCCATCATTTATTTGAGGTAAGCGGACCAGGGGATGGGCATTCTGAAACTAATAACTAAAACTAAAAACTAACGTAACTAATTGATTCAAACAAAATGCCCAAATGAGCAGATTGAATGAAACACACCAAACAAAAAAAACCAACCAGGTGGGCACTGGAAACTGCTCATCCCTCCATGGCGGAAGGGGAGGGGGGATCAGGGGCTCATCTTCAGCAGCAGCTTCCTCATCCCAGAGTAGGGCATGTGTCAAGGCGGATAGCAAGGGCGTTGGGCATTGGCGGCATGTGGTTCAATATCACTGTTAATTGGAATTTATGGAAATTGCCAGCTATGAAAATGGCAGTTATATATTTGGTTAAAGCTTTTTGGCTTTAATGTAAGTGTCTGGTAGTTTAACAAAAGCGGCAATATTGGTCAGGTAACCTTATCTTTAGGATTCTGTGCAACAGTGACCACATTCTGGATAGTGTCATTTAAATTTTTGTGTAATTGATTCTTTGTGATTTTACTTTTTGGGGTGAGGGTTGAGGGGATAACAGGAGAAGGAATAACTCCTGTGAGCATCACCAATGATTTGGTGATATCTTTGTGGAGGGGACAACAATCTGGTGTGGCAGCTGCTTTGACTGCAAGCTAGTGGTCACTGTAAAATGATTTGGCATTTGGCTGTGGGGAATATAAATGAGGGGGGTATTTGTTGTCTATTATGCATTAGCGAGCCACAAAATTTTCAGAGATGGTCCTTCAATGAGATTACCTGATTCGCCAATATCAGCCAATAAACCCCATGTGTTCTGGTTAATTTTATTGGGGAATTGGCGTATGATTGGGGCTTGGTTGATTCGTTGGAGCAGCATGGGAATAAACTGGGGTCCAAGCCAGTGCTTGATTGGAGTTATCATGTGTGGCATTGGGGTGAGGAGGAGGTTGATTGGTGGCTGCAGGTGCAGCTGCAGTATTAGGCTTTGGGCGAGGGGGAGGTATGATCATACCGCATACTGGAACTGGCGTGGGGTGGGCGGATTGGGGGTCAGTGGAAAAATAATCTGAGCCGTTGGATGTAGCTAAGGAGGGGCACTTGCATTTCGAATGGTCCAACTCAAAATAGGACGGACAGATCATCCACCTGCTCTTGACGCAGGCCCAAAACAGATGATCTAGGGAAGAAGGAATGATGGCACAAGAGGGAATTGAAATGGCAATTTTACTAAATTCAGGGCTGATTGTGGTATATGCCAAAGGCCCAGAGAGGCGTGTGGCCCCATTTGGGACCACAAATTGTAAGATGAGGTTGGAGCAATACGCTGCCAAACCTTCCATCAGCTCCTGGTGGAGCACCGTAGAGGGGAGTTGGGTGGGAAAACCAATAAACTGGACCACCATAGTGGTGTCCACTGGGAGTTGGGTCCAAATTGTGAGAAGAGGGGTGCCCTGGAATACCAGGGGCACAGTTGCTGCAGTGGCAGTGTCAGCTTTGCAGGTGAAACCAAGGCCAAAATACCCCTTATAGGGGCGGAAATCTATAAATCTGGCAGGGGTCATCACCGCCTGAGCCATTTTTGATAATGGCTTGGTTGTGGTAAGGGAAAAGTTTCCCATAGTCGACCCTTAGGTCAAAACACATGTTGCTCTGGGGGATCACCAGGGAGCAGCAAGGTACTGCTTGGGTACAAGCGATGTGGGCGTTGAGATCCTTGGGAGGAATGAATCATCCCAGGGGTTTGGTATGACTGGATGAGCCAGTCCTAACACGTTTTCCTGCCAGATGGAAAATGGCAGGGGAGTTTCGCCGCTGCCCCACACTGGAGCAGCTGGCAGAGAATCTGAGGACATCAGAGTGAAACTATGGTGGGCGATTGAAATTTACATTCTTGTTTTCCATATAATTTTCTCAGAAAGTGACACTGAGCGGAAAGAGAGTTCAATGAGCCTAGCCATCTTACCCGCAGTTACTGAGTTCCTAAAGAGAATAAAGTGTGCAAACTTTGTAAAAGATCCACCACTACCATGATGGCATCATAGCAAAAAAAGTGTCAGTAATTCCACTATAGAATTCACCAATAAAGAAGTTTATGGTTCTTTACCTTTTGAACTAATATCAACAACTCTTCTAGTGGATGGCGATTAAGCTTCATTTGGTTGTAGACCAAGCACTCCTTACAAAACCTGGCCACCTGCACAGTTAACCCCTTCCAATTGTAAGTGTTACGAATTAGCTATAGAGTCTTCACCTTCCCAGGATGATCAAAGGTAATTCCGTCATGATAGTCCTAGATGATTTACAGAAAAAGTGGTCCTACAGAAACCAATTTGCGATTTTAAAACCACAACATCTCGTCCTTCACATGGTAACCCCAGGTAATTGTCCTCCTGATTTAACTCGTTCTTGGCAAGGACCATAGTATACTCAGCTGACAAAGGCTGTAAAAGGACTACCTTTTGTAAAAAACTTTATTCTTCCCCATTTTCCAGAGGAGCAAGTGCTGGACCGTAGGCCAATGAGTTAAGATGTTGGGACACAATATTACTCAGTAGAATTATCAAAATGGGGTTGTGTCCTCTACATCCTTTGGGTCTGGACTTAGTACAGGGTTTTGGCTCAAAGCATCCGGTAAACCATTCTCCTTGCCATTCATAAAATCATAAGAAAACGCAATTTGGGCCAGGATCACATTCCAGTGGACTTGCCGTTGGGTTAAACATGTGGTGCGTGGTAGTACAACAAGGAATGCTGATCTGTACAACCGCGGAATTTTAGGGATAAGCCATTCAAGTTATGATGGCAATAGGTCAGCGCCTCAACCACTTCTAATAACTATAAGTTGTAAACGACTTAGTTCAACTCTGGTAAGGACATCTTCCTGTATAATATACCACCGGATGCTCTATCCCATCTCCACTCTTTTGTAACAAGGAAGCCACTATGGAGAAGTTGGAAGCATCAGTAGATACAATAAACTCCTTTTCAAGATCTACATGGCGAAGGACAGACGTAGACAATAGGGTGACTTTACTTCCAGGAAGGCATTCTGCAAAATTTTGGACACTGGAGCACTTTAGCTCCACTCGCCTTATACAGGGACGCCACCACCTAAAAATATTTGGCGCGAATCTCAAAAGGAACGTACACGTCCCCAAGAAACTCCTCAATTTCTTGACCTAAGTTGGGGTGGCCACACTTGAATCACCTTCTCTTTGTATGAAGTGATCATGTGGCCTTGGCCAAACATGACGTTACCCAGGAAGATGACCTGAGACTTAAAAAACTAACACTTACTAAATTTTCAGCGTAAGTTTGGCTGCCCTTAAACTCTACACCACTTGCAAAGGTGTATAGCATGAGGCTCTTGATCAGGGGAAAACATCAGAATATCATCCATGTAAGCCACTGTGCACACAGCCAGCAGGTCCTCAGGGCCGCATCTATATGGCGTTGAAAAATAGCCAGGGGCGTTTTTAAGCCCAAATTCTATAACCTGAAACTGGAACATTTCTTTTCAGGTATGGAACACGGTTAGACACTCCTGGCCCTTCTTATTATGGATCTGATTGAACGCATTTAAGTGATCCAGTTTGGAAAAGACATTTGCCTTCACCACATAGCGAGCAATCTAAGAATCCAAAGGGATGGGATGCAAGTATGGTACTGCAACATTGTTGAAATTCCCATAATATATGCATGGGTGTAGAGTATCATCAGCTTTCTCCACAAAAAAGTATTGGGGAGAATACTGAAGAGGTACGCTGAAAGATCGCGCCTTTGGCTAACTGATCCTTGACCCACACAACTAATGCTGCTTCCTCCCGCACAGTCAAGGGTAAAAGGGAGAAGATATACGCACCAGATAAGTGGTAAGTTTGAACTTACAATCAAACTCTGAATTAGATGTTAGTACGCTGGCTGAAGCTGCGTCAAGCAAAGATTTCAGCCCCTCCAGACATAAAATTAAGGGTACCTCCAAAGAGGGCTTTAGCAGCGGAGCAAGACTGAGTGTGTGGACCTGGAGCCAATGGGGTAATTCGCCCTGAGATTTAGCCTTAGATAAGGGGACAACTAAGCAATGACCATTCTTCAAAGTTAAAGACAAGGTGTTGTCTGTCAAGTTGGTTCTTATGTAAAACTTTCTCCATACTCTAATTTAAAAATAATGGGGTACAAGAGGTTTTTGATTGCTTGGAAGTGGTAAGCCAAATGATACTTGCCAACTTGATAATCATTAACCAAGAACCTTCAGCGTGGGAATACCTTGGGAAGCCCCTCCACTGAACAAGCCACCTAGCAAATAATACAGCTCAAGGTATTCAGCAAAGTCTTGGATAATAGAGTTCTCAGAGGCTCTTGTATCCATTAAATTAGTTAAACTGATTTCCCATAAATGGGATGAAATGGTAACATACAACATATTTATCCATAATTTCCTTTATTCATAGCAGACAATGACAACACTTTACCAGAAAATTCTTCGTCTGGCATAAGCATGCCTCCAGGGTACGTTTTTGCATCAAAAAAGGAGAGGGATACTTGTCCATTATTACCACTGAGGTCACATATCCCACCAAGCTTCAGCAGTTGCATAAACATTTTTATAAGGTAAAAGTAACCCCTTCTCCAAAGCCTGTGTTCTGTGGATCATGATAGGGGTCAAGCTGATTCTCTGGAGTGATCTAGTATACTGAAATAGGTTCCAAGCTAGATTTACATGAGATGATATTTAGCTCGTTTTTAAAAAAAGATTAACAATATAAAACGCATTTTGAGATGTGAACGACCTCATACTCATTTTTGTGGAGGGTTGTGCATCAAAAGCCAAGGCTATTACCACCAGGCCCTTTGTTGATGATCCCACCTGCACATCCAAATGTGGCATTAAGAAAAAATCATTTTAATAAAATAAATTTTGTTGATTTTTGGGGAAAGTTGAGGAATCACAACACCCAGATCATAAAGTGTCCAAATCCAAAAGGTAAAAACAAGTAGGATTGGCACTTCCCAGTTCAAAGTAGTAAGAATAACGCCAAGGTGCACCAACCATAGGACAATGAGAAAACGGTGGTGAGCTCCATAGAGGCTGTAACAAATGGCTGGTGCACCCAATTCCCACTTAGCAAAAGCCCCACATGAATAATTCCCACGCATGTATAATAAATTGGTTGTTTAATTAATAAAAAGAATGTCTGTAGCTCTTTCGTTCCAAGAGAGATGGTGTGGATTAAAAGCCACACCGCAAGGGAACAAAATTTTATTAAGATGGTAAAAAGAGCACCCTGGAGGGTACCAGAGCCAAAGTAACCCAAGGCAAGGGTGCAAACGTGGTATATAGTAGTTGATAGCAAATAAAAATACTTGGGTGACCCCAGAGGGGATTTCTTAACTAAGTGGAGATCTGTTCTGGAGTTCTTAGGTGTCTCAATCTGGATGTACCAGGGCAGTCAGTGGTGCACCATATATGGTGGATATTTTTGTTATAATAGAACAGCCAATATTGTTAGAAACCTCTTCAAGGAGGTCTGCATGCAGGTTCACCAAAAGGAACCATATTAAAAACGTAAACTGTGGGGGATTTATTATTAGGAAGTAGACGAACAAGGAAAGTTGGTCTCATTAAAGCATACCAAACAATGGGGGCGGGTTATTCATTAGAGGAAGCGGTACTAATCCTAGTGCACCAATAGGTGCACGCTAACATCCGCCCAGGGTCCTGTAACTCAAAATTGACTGAACTCAAGTTATGATTTGTAACTGGACTCACCTAATTTGGTATACTAAAAATGGAACGCATTTTGAACCCCTGTTCATCAAGTAAGCATAATAAACTGTTGGGATTAATAACGTAGCTGGTGCATTTTACCGCCCTGGCTGTTATGCCAGGCCAAGCATCACGCACGTTTCCAGACCCTGCCTGTGCATATTTCGCCTGTACCCAGCGTTGGTCTAAGGTATGTTTAAGGTCAGGGAGGCCTGCCAATTTAACCTTTTTGGCCTCCTGATGTGCAGATTTGTCCTTAAAATCCATGCCCTCAATTATGTCATGGGGTCATGACAGTAGCGCAATTCTCATTAAGTCCTGTTTCTTCATACCTAATATTTTCTTGATCCAACTTTTTAATGAGCGCTTACTTAACTTCACTCCAGGTGTTTAAGTCTCCCATATGAGGTACCATAACCTTCTGAGCCATAGCCTTAAGTAAGATAAAAATGCATACCTTTTGATGATCAGTTGCTCTTCCATTGCAGCTTAATAGATATAGATAAATGTGTTACTCCTTTAGAAAGGTGTAAACTTGTTTATTAAGGTAAATTTAAAAAGGTATCAGCTTCAAATACTGTGACAACGTGTACTCTGTAAGCTTCCAATTATGTAATTTTAAAAGTTGTGTCACTTTGTTTAACTTGCCGTGAGAGTTTATGTATTTGATCCTGTTAAGAATTTTGAAATTTCTTTATTTCCTCTAAAGTAAGTTTTTATGTCATCCAGAAGATCCATTCTTATTTCAAGAATGACTTTATTATTCTCCATGTTCTTAACGCGGATGTCCAGATCATGAAATTGTTGGAAAGGATGAGTGGATGAGCGGTAGTATTGCAAGAGTTTGTTCTCATCCTCAGATAATCTAATGCACCAATTTAAGTCCTCCTTCATTTTTTTGCATTTGAGGCTTTGAGAGGGCTTGTCAGTCTTGGCTTTCACCTCTTTCTTAAGAGTATTACAGCGTTGCCAAGCTTCATTGAGGTGAAAGTAGACCTGATTAAGCCCTCTCAGATAGATAGTTTGCCTCTCATGTCACTCTCCAAACCATTGAGCACTCAGTAATGGTATGAGTTGACAGCTGAATTTCACGGATTTCCAGTTCCTTCTCAATATGAGCAACTCATAATAATATCTTGAGGTGCTGATTGAGACTTAAGTTCAATGGGCTTCCAGTTCTTAAATTTGTTGTATGGCTTGTTCTATCTAGGACTCAAGGAGATTAATTTGCTCTTCTTCATTATGACGGCTAGTAGAAGCTGGAGCTACCATGTCACCATAACCTTCAGCATCTTGTCTTTTAAGCTCTCAGAAAAAACATCATGTAAATTTAGTTATTTTTGAATCCATATGTCATTTCAAAGAAGCTCCATAGCTTTCTCTACATACTTGATAACACCAAAATCAATTGTCCCCATTTAATTATGGAGTTGAATAATATAGGAACAATTTGCTTCGTACAGTCAGCGTATGTCCCCTATATTTGAGAAGCTAATTTATATACCTGTTTGTAGGCCACCCATAATGCCCCTTGGGCATTGATATGATTAGGTAGTTGCTCGTTATAGACTCCCCTATAGGTTGATGATATTATAAAGCACTGTTTAAAAATCACATATTATAGTGAGCTTAATTTGCAATTTAACTGTATGTCTCTCAAAGAACATTTTAATCAAATAGGTTCATGAGAGCCCTAGCCACAGCGGATGCCCTTTCACAGCTGGCTCTTCCACATGGATTAATGGCTCCATAAAGTAAGTCTCAACCTCCTTCATTTGAAATCCATGTTAGACACTGATATTTGTGAATATCTATTAAATTTTTGAAATTCTTTGAATGTGAAGATGGATGGAATTCCCATTTGGGCATCTTATCCAACATTTCCATTGTGAACCCAGCAGTTTACATTATCAAATTGAGTTATCTTCCATGATGCAATCAATTAAATTAAGGTACCCATATGCGTTGGCTGAGCCCCATATAGTGAGCACCAGCCTGTTGGGCTTCCATTTTCATGGCTTGATTGTGATGTGCCCAAGGAGCCTGACAGGCAATACTTGAATCAGTCTAAACTCATGACAAAAACATTATGTATTTTTGAGGGTGTCAAGTCATGCTTAGGTACCATTAGCTAGAGTATCCATCCTATGGTAACTATGGTGAAAGAACTATCTAAATTCATGTAACAAAAAGAAGTATAAATTAATAACGTTACTTTTTTAGTATAAAATAGAAGATTTTGTATGTTACATCTAATAATACAAGATCCTTAAAAAAAGAAAAAAATAGAGGTTGGAATCTAGATGGGAGAATCTTATTTAGGCAATACATCCAGATTATACAATGATTTTGTCAGGATTATCCCTGGATTAGGTGAAAGCCTTGTTCAGGGGGAAAATCGATATAATCAGATGAAGGGCATAATTTTCAGATGGCCCAATAATTCCAGAGAATGGGGTTTAATTCAACTATAATACCAAATTTGTGAATTTTCCCAAGTCATGCTGAATTTGGGGAAAATGTACATTTCTAATTGTTATCTAGTCTCTATCCACTCTTTACCTATTTACATATCCTAGTATTGGGACTTTCCTACAGGTCCTATGACACTACTCCTAAAAATCCCAAATCCTATCCTTACATTTTGAAGGACTATAAATAGTGCTTGATTACTCTAAATAAAATACCTTTTTGCCTATCAATGATAAAATTCTTGTTTATAGAGTTTTTATTTAAGAGCAAAACAAGTCATGAGGTTACCCATGAAAGTGAACTTTGAAGTGCCTCCTTCAGATAGACGTTCCACCAATGATTCCTCTCTAGCAGCCCGACAGCCTTTGTAGCATATCTGTCAGAAAATCGATTTTATGGCAACAGTGGGCTCTTCTGGTCAGCAGGCCAACCAATATGAAGTTAGGCTGACCCTTGCCATTTCGCCTTAGGTGATGGGGCCAGCAGCACCATCTGACCCCTTGGTATTTCACCTGCGCCATTTGGAAATCCCCTAGCCTAAACCACAACCATTAAGAATAAACATAAACTTAAATAAATAAGGAGATTAGGCAAAGAGAGATTTTTATAAAAAGGGAAGCGTTAGGTATTTTATATGTACAAAAGGGCCACTGCACCCACCACCAACATATCTTCTTTCCGCTGATTCTTCCAGCCAACCACTCTCTCTCACTGCGCTTCTCTCTTTCATGGAGTCAACTCTCTTGCACCATCCTTCCTGATGTCTGAGTTAGTTTCTGCTCATCCTCAGCATTCAGTTGCTGGTGAGCTGTATAAATGAAATATTAGTAAATATCATAACACTAATTTGACTTAGTAAATATGCGCCAGAAAAATCCTCAGCTGCTTGGTACACTTGGAATAACTTGGCTTCTCGCCATCAACATGCTTTGACTCTCCTAGTAAACATTTGGTACTTGTATTACTAAGGCAATATCTGATTATTAAATATTAGGCGCTGGAAACATCCTTAGCTGCCTTAAACTTGGGATCATCAGTTTCCGCTGACATTTATCTAAATAATATAAATGGTTCATCCTCAGCTACTAGTCTTCAGTGAACTATATACTAATTTGGGGCTATTGATTGGCCTCTCTCAATCCTAACTTTCAATTTTGGTGGAATACGTGGATTTGGATCAACCCAATTGGGGAGCAACTACCTAGCAATCACTTACATAAACACGAAATCTAGTCAATGAGCCATTCTGCTGTGATTGGCCATTTAATCCCAAATTTCGCTAAAGCATTGGAGGAATACATCTGGTTAATTTTCTGAAGATATCTTTTATGGGGATAGAACGTTTGTTGAAGGTACCAAGTTGCATGAGACTTGTATCACCTAGGTCAATTGTTGGGCAGATTCTGATTCTTGACCATTTGTGGGTATGTCCTAATTTACTGCCTCATGTGTAACCTAGTAATGGTCGCTTGAAATTTGAATTATCATTCATTTTGATTAAAAAGGATTTGATTTTGGGGTATATTGGCCGCAAATTGGTCCAATTAAGATTTTTACTAGTAAAGACTTAGCCTTACCAATTATCTATTTTTCCATGTTATAAGTTGATGTGACTTCTTTAACCCCCTTATTGGATTTAGGTGGCAATTCTCTTGTTGGAGTCAATTATCAATGCCAACATGAAAAACTTACCTCCAGGAGTTACTAGCAAGATTTAGCTGACAAGATCAATATTCTTCTTATCATGTACAATATCCTGATATCTGACAGGGACCTTTAATCCTAACTTTTAACTTTCAAGGTTAAAATTCAATAAAAAACATTAACGTTAGGTGAAAGAAAAGATTTTTCTAGAGGGAAATTAGGGTACTTATACTTATGCAACAAATAATAATTGAATGCCAGACTATCAACTAAAATTGGCATCACTTGGAAGCAAAAAATTCCTAAATATTCTCGGCATCAATTGCCAGCAAACATAATTTAGTTATCCTTGGAATAAATTGCCAGTAAATCCTATAAAGTACATAATGCAAAATGATCAAATTATCTTTTTTAGCACTTGTAATTCCCAACCCAAAAGGGGAAGCCGCCACGCAACTTTATTTGTGATTGAGCCAAACTAAGGGATTATTGCAAATAAAATTCTTAAAGTAGCCCCTAAGCATTATCCTAGGAGCTCATATCAGAAGGTAAGGAAGCTTTAGGGAACTATTGTCTGGCACCCATTTTAGCTGGCGGACCATGGTGGAAAACATAAGGGTTGGGCATCAGTGACATGTGGCATAAGGAGGTATAATTGTGGATTTTCTTCATAAGTGAGGCTGGTGGTGTCCATCGCCTCAACATATTGAGAAAGTTGATGCTCAGCAAAAGTGATGAGAGCAGGCACACAAATGAAAGACTTGATGCGCTGGCAGGTTTCAGGATAACTGGGATCAAACAGAGAAGTTTTTACAACATCAATGAAAGTATGATTCACTCCAAAAGCGAGCTCTTCAACTTCATATTTTGCATCCTCATCAAAATCATAGGGGAAATTTGGGATGGGAATAACCTTAACAAGGGGTTCCATCCTCCATGGTGATGTTGGTGGAGGAGGGTGTTAGCCGAAGCAGCAGCTGCTTCTACCACCATTTTGTTTATATTTTATAGCTAGGAAAACCGTTTTTAAATCGAAAATGATGGGGATGTAAATTGGGAGGATTTACAAAAAATTCTTCCAAGGCAAAATCTGGCTTAGCATTATACTGCTAGTCGCTATCATCAATCCATTTAAGACACTCAAATGGATTTAGCTCAGCTAATGCTGGGCCAGCCACTGGAGTTGGTGCAGTGGCAGAACTTGATTGGCTACAAACAGTTGAACATGGCAGCCCAGTAAAAACTGTCTCAACCATAAACTCAGGATTTTATAGTTCTGATGAATATCTAAAAAAGCTTTAATTTTTGATTGGCTGCTTCTTTGGAAGCAGCACCAGAATTAGCTGAGGTTGGGGGCAGGAGAATTGCGCCACACTCAAAAAATTTGTGTTAGGCAGCAGCTGGCCTGACGCCAGAAAGAAGAGCGGTGGAAGCAGTGGAGGTGGAAGCTGTGAGGCACTTTCACTTTGAATGATCTAATTTGAAGCACAAGGGGCAAATGGTGCAGCCATCCTCAATGCGCGGCCAGAATGGGTGATCATGGATATTCTGATCACAGTGTGGGGGAGAATTGTGAGGTGGGTATCACAATGGAAAGAATGGATTGTCACAAAGGCGTGTGACCCTGCCAACTGACCCGCCTTACTGGGAACCACAGATTGCAAGACAGGTTCTGCACCATAAATAGCCAAACCATCCATCAGTTTGTGGTAAAGGCGTTCAGGGGAGAGAAACAACGGCAACCCTGAAAACTGGACCACCAAAGTGGCCTCATTCAGGAGCCATGTGCAAACAGTGGGGATAGGATTTTTTTATAATAATTGGCAGCTTAGATGCTGCCGCCACATCAGCCTCAGATAGACATCCAAGGTCAAAATAGCTCTTAAAAGGGCTAAAATCAATATACCCAGCAGGTTTGAACACTGCCATGGCATCTTGATGATGGCTGCACTCATGTATGGGGAAAGATTCCCATATTTGATCTGGAGGCTGAAACGCAGGTTGCTCTAAGATAGCACAAAGGGCTCTGGAGAACCTCCTTTGAGCTTGCAAGATGGTGGGCTAAGTCCTTAGGTGGGACATAAAGCCCAGTGGCATTGGGAGGGCTAGAAGAGCCAGCCCAGGCATGCTTCTGTGGTTGCCAAAGGATGCCAGAATGCGGCGCACCGCCCCAAGCAATGGCAGCAGGCGTTGATGGCTTCGACATGCTGATTAAATTGCTTGATTCAAGCGGCTGGACTTTTTATTTTTTAAAAAACTTAAAATTTGGCTTCAATTTAGTCGATCAAAGAGTAAGAGAGCCAAAATGATCAATAATTCTTGACATAAATTTCTGATAAATCAAGCTAATAAAAGGTATTGGCGATTTTTCCAATATGCAATACAAGACTGGACATCAAAATATCCATGCTCAATCAAATCAAGGAGCTAAGTTGAACTGACAATAAAATACTAAACTCATCAAAACTAGATAAACTAGTCATTAAGCCTTGCTAATTGAACCACTAATTTTAAAACTATGGGGAAAAACAGGTTAATTCCTTACATTTTTGCCACTCAATATTCCTAATAAGATGACACTTTTTAGTCTGTGCCTGTTGTTGCAGTTGATGAAGCGCCACATATACAGGCTAAAAATCTCATGGAAAACATTTATCCTAACATTCAGGTTCCAATCTTAGGTTTTTTTTTAGTACTAGATGGTTCCATTCTTAGTTTTTAAAATACTACATAGATAGCATTCCAAATCCTAGGGGTTCTCATCAGTGCAATTTACTGCTAACTAATTAGTACTTGAGAATTTTAGGACAGCCACATAATAATCATAAAAGGTTAGGGGACAAATGCCTTGGCCTCAGGGCATCTAAAAATTAACATATAATTAATTGCAAATGGTATTAGGACGATTTCTATAATACACTATTGAGTATATGTTTTTCCCTTGGCGCTGGGGCAATGGAGTAACATATACTCAATTGTCTGATTATACACTGTTGAGGGTAATTTAAATCAATAGATATTGATGATTAATATATTCATGCAACCAGGGTGGCAAGGGATTATCTGTAAATAGATACTGATAATAATTTGGTGATATTTTCCAATAAAATGATGGGCAACAGTTCTATCAGCATTGCGGCCTGATAAACTTTTGATGGTAAGTTGATACACTGATTGACTTTAAAGTAAGGGTCATTCAATTGAAACCTTACCCTAATTATTAGCTATAAAATATCCAAGTGTTAAATTTATTATTCAGATGGTTGGTCAGACCAAATTGCAATACTAAATGAGTTTTGGCAGGAATAATTGTTTACTACTTGTTTGTATTGGGGATGTAGGCTTTCCATTCCTGTTTGGAAAATTCTGATAAGTGGTGGGGATTAAAGTTACGTTTTCTTATTGTCTCATTATACTTTCATAGGGATATCATGTGGTTCATCAGGCTTTCCTGACTTTTGTTTATAGGTCATTAATTTAATTATCTTAAATTTATTTGGGGAAGACTGACCATGGGACAGACACTTCCAATATGTAACAATAACCAAGCACCAGTATATGTGAGAGGCACCCCAGAGGAGCTAAAGATGCCTCCTGTTGCCAGCGGGAACGCCACTTGAAGGAAGAGGGGTATCAGGAGAAGAGGCTTGTGCCACGAATGAGCATGTATGAAGAAAAGTGTCTGAGGTGTTGAACCATACTGAGAACCAGAATGAAACCAACTGTAGTTGATGGGATGGTAAATATTGAGCAACCAGGCTGAAAGTGGTCCATAAGGTGCAAATGGAATCTTCTCGCAGCTTTCTGGAGGGTGTGGGTAGATCCTAAAATGGCATCATGGGCCACTTTGTGGATAGCCCAAATAGCGATTGCCACAATTAAGGCTTGTAGGGAAGGGCATATAGGGGGATCTAAGGACAAGGCGAAGATGTTCTTTGAAGGATGAAGGGCTGTGTTTTCTCCTGGAAAAACAGACGCTGAATTTCACGCCAGATTTCTTTTGAAGGCGGATACTCTTCCAGGCGGTGGACCAAAGTTCCATATTGGTCACGTACAAAATATGAAGAGTGGGATGCGTTGGATCGCTCTGCAGTATGGTATACCCACTTCAGGCAGCGCCTTAAATGGAAACGAACCTGTGGCTGTAAAAGATGGAGGTGGATGTACTTCCAGATGTTTTTTCTGTGTTTATGGAGTACAGGATGTCTAACATGTCCAGATATTCCACTCTGGCCATGGTAGTAAACCTCATGGGTATCAAATTGTTCAGAAAGGCTTGTCCTTGTACTTCCTGTTTGAATTGGGTAGTAGAACGACCTCTCTGTGAGGTATGCCTGTTGATGCTGATCCTCCATTCTGCACTCCTCATATTAAGGAGGATCCTTATAAAATGGGCGTAGTGTTCCATGCAGGCCTGCAGAAGATAGGTGGGATGCCTTATATGTAAGAAGAGAGTTGGGTTGTTTGGGGTTGTGGAGGCCAAGGATGCGGGAAAAGTTGGACTGAGATGCGCATGACCAGGGTTGGGTTGGGAGTGAGGAGTTGGTTACTGAAGAAATCCATGTACCCAGAATCCTGGATGCCTAGTCCACTTAGTTAAGCAGGCCCATTTCACCGCTTTGTCATAGACCAAAGAGGACTTCCATTCTCAAAGGGAAGATTGACCTATTCAAAGCCACCCTTGTAAGAGGGCATATAAAGAGGCAAAGGAAGGTAGGGAGAAAGCGATGCCGTGAACCGCAAACCATACTTTTGACAAAAACATGATGTAGGCAAACACTACTATACCTGTTAGGATGGTTTGTTGATCTTTTAATAACTCAATATGCTTTGTTACATTATCTAGTATGTGTTGTTTCATTATTGAACTGGCGTATCCACTCATCTCCATCTATCCTCCCAGGTAGCGCACTGGACCCTCAGTGGGGCTGTTCACGAAAGGTAGCACACAAGTGTTTTTGGGGTGGTCGCCTGGGTAATCTGATACTAGACTGAACTACTTGGCCACTCTTATTGAGGGGCACTGGGGACGAGTATGTTCAGTATTTACCATTGAGGATGATTTTAGTTTTGGATGCGTTGAGTGCTGCGTTACTAGACCTGGAGTGTCCCCAGATTATGGATTCCAATGTGAGTGCATCCTGGTTGCTGGACACCCCCACCACACAACCATCCACAAATGCAAGCATCTCAACTGGTGCTTGGCCTTGCATATGTACACCAGTAAGGCATGAATTTACACTGCGGAGAAGTGGGTCAAGGCTGAAGTTGTATAAAAGTAGGCTTGGCGGGTCCTCTTGGTGAAAACCCCTCTGAAGGCGAACCACAATGGTGAAGAAACCTGGTCCTCATACTGCCATTGTAGCCGATTCAGTGAGCATCATTGCCCTACTTATGAACCATGAGGGGGAGGCGGAACTGGTGAAGGAAGGCCCTAAGCTAGTCCCAGCTGACCTGTCATTCGTTTTTGTTGGTCTAAGAACACAAGCGCCCCAGTAGCTGTGGATAGGCATACAAGAGCCACGGTGTGTATATTGTCCCAAAATAACCTTTTGGAATAAAGCCAAATTTGGGATATTACCTCAGAGGCAATGACCCCTAAACGGTTATCCATTATTTTTGTTAATAGTTTAGTGTCAGTGTTAGCGAGGGAAATAGAGCGCCAGTTTGCCAAGTCTATTTTACCCCGTTAATTAATAATATTACCATATAAGCCTCTTGTCCCCCTGGGAGGAGACGTGTCTCTAAGAGACATTTGTTTATTGAGGCTATCATTAGGGGTTAAATAATTGTGTATCTCTTGTAAACTCGTAGGAAATCCCATATGGACCTGGGCTCTTCCTGTGTAGTGCACCATAAATGGCATACCAGAGTTCATCTCAAGTTATTAAAAATCATAAGCTTTGGATATCAGGAAATGGTGCAAATGTGTGCACCAGCAAATAATCTATCTAATTCATTTTGATCAACTGGGTCAGCCCTATATAACTTGGAACAATATTTTTGATTTTGGTTAATACTTCAGCCAGAATTTCTGTGATTGATTTGTCCAAACGCCATACCTGTGTGCAGGCCAATTTTTGGCATGGGGCAGAAAATCAGCAGAAAAAATATGTGGAGCACCTTTCACCTGCAGTAATATTCTTTGCTTTATTTTGGACACAAACATGATCCTTATGTTGTCTGATCAGCGCGTTAAGATGAGCCGATACTTTGGCCCATTTATGACCCAAGAAAAGCTGTACCCTGCCCTGGGGACATTATCTTTCATTTGGTTCTTCTACACCAAGGCACATTTAATGACTAATGAGGCATCCTGAGAGCACTGCAACGAAATGTGGTGTTTTTTGAAATTGCAGCTGCTTTGAATGTTGACCAGGTTGAAAGGGTATCCACACAGAAAGGAGTTTTGAATTCCTGTGTTGATGTGGCGATGTTTATCTAACTTGAAAATGTGGGTAACTTGAGATCAGATGGGCGAAATTTAATCCATTTAAGTGCCTGTGGCACCAGACTCGACAGATTAAATGACACTGAGACTACCTTGTAGTCCAAAAAATCTATTTTCATCATTTTAAAGTGTGAGATCTGGGAGCAAAAATCCAGTGGGATAAGAATGAAATTTATGCAGAACATAGACACCAGCTGCCCATTATGTACATTGGGACATGTCATGTTGGGAAGTAATGATGCTTGCTTGAGGATGGTATTAAAGAGCCCCATGGTGGCCTTTATAACCCAAAATTCAATATGTCCCTGTGGTGGAGTAGACGTGGGTGGCCAGAGGTCAGTGGCTGGGTTGTCCCAACAGTTTTGGTCACTGACCACAAAGGATTTGGGTAGGAGGGGGAGGGAGGCCATGGCCAAAATGAATTCCTATCAAACTTGTGCACAGGTCAGGATGTAGATGTTAATTATTGTGTGTATTTTGGCGTCCCATAAAAAGGTCATTGACAAGCACGCGTTCTTCAAGATGTGTGGTTTTTTTCTAAAAATTTAAAATTGTGATTCACCCATATCAGCACCCCACAGTGCGGTGACCAAAAGGATTGGGAGGGGAAGAGCATGGTTGCTAATGTGTCCTTGACACCTTGCAGACAGTTGGTTTCCTGAGTTGTCATGATGTCCACGGGTATATTATTTTTTAGGCAACTTAGTTTTCTAAATAATATGGAGAGTCCTTAAGTATGGAGATTTTCAGAGTCCCTATTGTAAAGGATATCCCCTTCACTCTTTAGGAGTGAGGGGAAGGCTCCTCAGGCCCTGACGCTCCTTGTTGACATGAAATATCATCCAACTGTTTCTTAGAAGGCGAATGTTTGAGGATGGCTTATTGTTAGGTGTATAGGTGCTATCTTTGAGGGAGGCTTTAGCCATAAATTTCTTGGTTTGTTGTTTTTTGCTGTTTGCAGTTTTTGAGTTACTGGGAATTTCTGGTTCACCATCAAATATGTCCAATGATTAATCCCAAAAAAACTTTCCTAATTCTGGGTTGTAAAATCCAATTGCATTTGTTGTTCATGAATCCAGCAGGTGTGCATCATGCACATATTGCAGTTATGAGGGCTGGGTCCCCCCATCTGAATGGATGGGAGTTTGGAGTTCCAAAAAGTGAAAACTCAGCCTGGTCATCTTGAATCTGGGCAGGGGGAATGGCGGAGGCCTCCATGTCTGCTGCCTTAGCCTGTGCTCAACATTGCTGTTTTGCTTTTTTTTGTTCTTGTGGGGACACAGGTTTTACCTGGATATAGCACACCTGGTCATCCCATGGGAAGTCAAAACTATAATCTAATGTGGGCTCACTTTGTACCTTTCTCATTGCTTCCAGAAAGCTTTATTCAGGATAATTCCCTCTCTGATGGGACAAGTGTGTAACTTGTGGCCAAACGCCTGACAATGAGTGCATATGAGCGGTGCGCTGTCAACTATTATGCAGAACGGTTGAGTCTGTTGCTCGTTGATGGTATGTGTAGCAGTATATGGGATTAGAGTTAGGTCTTCATACCACTGAGAACGGGGTGACCACCATAATAGCCTTACCTGTGTTGAGTTCAAGCATCAGTAAAAATCTTTTCATTTTGAAGGAACTGATTTCCCCATAGCTTTGAAGTCCTGCTTTGAGATGACTCTTGAGGACTTTAAACTTAATGGTTGTGGGAAGAAATTCAAATGTTACAAAAACTTGATTTGATTTTGTCCAACACGTGCAATTGGTTTCAACCACCCATTGAAAATCTGGGAGATCAACCACCACGTGCACCTGTGCAGCTGGGTCTGCTGCGTGCGCTGAATCAAACCTGAGGTAAAACCAACCATGGGTCATGGAATGCGGTGCTACATACATAACTTCTGTGAAGTGTGTGCATACATCCCCACAAAAGTTCTCCAAAAGAGCTGTTAAAGTAATTTCCAGGTAAACTTGGACCCCAAATTCCACTGACAACAGTGGTTGTGAGTGTGGAATTTTGATGTACTGGTTACATTTGGTTTGTGATAACAAGATTTCTGTTGAAATATTCACCACAGTTTTTTTGTTTTTACAAGGCCACTGGTGTCCCCAGGGCGTTTTCATACTTTAGGTGCGAACACTGAACCTGTGCCTTTCACCATGTTTGCACCGCCCTTACTCAGAATTATTGAATATTCATCTCCCCTTGCTGATTATCAAACTTTATCTGTCTTGAATAAAATCAGATGCAAATTTTGATTGTAACATGAAAGAATTTTTTTTATTACCTTTGTTAAACTAATATAATTACTGGCGTTGGTTAATTTTTTTTGTATGCATTTTTCAGTGACATAGATCTTTTCCAGAAGGAGCTGTAGGCTTGTTCTAAGTCTTGTTGTATGGATGTATACTGGATCTGATGGTCAAGTGGCTTAGGATGAACTGGCGGCAGGCCAGCATATGAGTTTTGGTATTGAACCAGCCCATTTCATAGCAGTCATTTGATGGTTGTATGGCATAAGTGTGTGTGTGCTTTTGTAATTTCCTATTGGCGCTCTCTCACATGGCATTGGCGGTGGATTATAGCACTGGTAGGGGGCTGACTGAGTAAAGTTTTCCCGCCCCTGGGCTGGTGGTACATCATGACTTATTAAGTTTATTTCAGTTATTTATCTTCCATATAGTTGGGCCACTTTATAGCGCCAGCAAGGGTTACAACACTGCCTGAAATGATGTCCATGTTTGTTGCTTTGTGACAAAAGAGGTTGCTTCATGGAATTTATACTTGCACTATATTATGAGTTGTTGCACTTGCTTTAAAAGGTCGTACATCTGAGCTGTGAACTTGGGGTGGACTTATTGGCTGTAACTTTGGGATGGTCTTCTCACATGCTCTACTTCATAAACCTTGGTTTTTTAGTTGTCAAATTGTTTTTCCATTGGTTATCTAGGCGTTCATACTGGTGGCTGGTTTTGATTGCATGGTGATGCATGAAGTGTGCACTATGAAGACTGCATTTTTGTAAAGATCTTCTAGTGCGTCAATTAAACTATTTTAACAACCTTTGAACAATATAAATTGCAGCTTCAGTTGCCAGATTGGTGCCAATGTCCTAAGAGGGATTCAAAATTGACTAGAATTTGGTTAACATTGTCATAATCTTTAATCTGCATTCATCATTTAGTGTAGAATGTGTGTCAATACAAGACTTAAAACATGAGCATTTTTGCCATTCATCTGAGGAATTAAATGGGAAATTACATCATGTCATCTTATGGAAAAACCTGCAAGGAGGCTTATACTTTGTTAGTTTCTATTAGTCACTCACTAAGTGGTCATCTATTACAAGTTGTAAGTCCTTAACCATATATTTATGGGCCATTTTAAACTTTTCCTGTTATAGAAAGTTGTAAAACTGCTCAGTGTTTAAGTTGTGGTCTGCTCTGGAAGGCGTTCAAAGGTAAATCACTTAAAAAGGTCGCCAATCTATTGCTAAGGTATCAGATTCTGCTGTACTTTTGTGATAGGTTGCCAGTGTGGCGATGTAGCCATTGGATTCTTTAGTTTGTCAATCAGGTAGGAAGCTTCTGACATTTGGGAGTTTTATTGTATTAAACGCCAATTAAAATGACTTTTAGTGTTGAATAAGATAAAACAATAAGGTTCATCAGACAATTACCTATCTGAGTTTGTAATGATAGTGATTCAGGTTTATATAAGGCTGATACCACCCAAAAAAACCCTGGTCAATTTACGGTGGAACCCTCAAATCAGGTCATGCGATTTCCTCCTCTTCTCATCCAAATAGGCATACAGTTAATAGCAAAGTTATTCCAAATTTGGCAGCAAAATCAGGGGAGCCATTCTGAGATCCCTCCCCATCCTGTATTTAATTTAATCAAAACTTCCTCACGGAGACCAGATCATTCTATAGTGTTGGGGGTCTCCCAAGGTGCAAATATTTTCCCCATTATTATTGGTTCAAATAAATTAATATCTTACCTCACGGACATATTCTACCTACTATCAACCCTTGATCAGCTGTTCCATTGAAGCAAGGCGAAATTAAGAGCACTGATAGGTAAAAATCCCATATTTTTTATTTTGATGCTTGTAGCTTATAATTAATTTATTTTCTGACTCAATTCAAACCTCAACAAAATTTAAATACTAAGCAGTTAAATATTGGTAGAGTTTGCTTCTTATCCCCGCATATTGCACTTAATGAAAAACTTGTAAAGGATCTACCTTTTAGGTATGCTATCCGTTCAATTATTTTTTATATAAAATGTGTAAAACCCCCCAGAGTTGTTAGCAACAGCAGGGGCGTTTAAATATTTTCAACCCTGCCTTTTGTTTAAATCCTTTGCCCCAAGCACCGCAAGCATTAAAAACGTCAGGATTCCAACAAGTGGTGGTCACTACAGGTTCCTGTACACCTCAAATCTATAACTAAAATTGACGGTTAAAAAAGTAAGTAACTTCCTCCACTTCCCTCTGAAAATTACTTAAGGATAAGAGCACTTGAATAGCAACTATCCATTGCCCTATCACGCCTTAAAAGCTCAAACAGAGCCTCTCTTCCACCGCTGTTTCCTTTAAACCCCCTTTAAAGACAATATTACCTCAGATGAGGGTAACTTTGTATTAATTTTAATGTCTATGAATCAGCCATGGAAGGTGCGACTGAACAACAGGAGATCCAGCATACTCTCCCTCGCTTAAGTCACATGCCCAAGAGGTAATGGCGCCATATATGAACTACCTTACTACTTGGATGGCGGTCAAGGAGGCACTCAATCATGAACTAATCAATGCAGAGTTTGCATAGGAAAAACATGCCTTTTTGAGCGTTAACATGATAACAGGGGAAATGATTACTTCCTTTGTTAAGCGGTTTTACTTAGTGGCCCAGACGTTGTTAAACTCTAAAATGCTATCTTTTGATGATGCTGTTGCTGCTAATATATTTGGATTGGTTTTTCATCCTTTCTTAGCCAGGCATATTGTCTCTGTGAAGCGCAACTTCAGGAGCGTTCATGATATAAAAGAGGCGGTCCTAGATGTTGCAGAGTACTACAAAGCTGAGAAGACCTTAAAAGCTGTGGCTAGCTCCCAAGTTTTAACCATTGAGGATTTTTCAACCATCAGAAAGAGGAGGGGACCGAGGTAGCCCCCATATGGCCACCTGTGCCTACTCAGCCCTTGAAACCTGCTCCTGTAGTTCTACTTAAAACATACCCCCCTTCATCCTGTAGGTCAGAGATCACTAAGCCCACCAACAAAGTGCTCCTACATAAGAGCATTGAAGCTTAATTTCTTTTTTCCCCAGTTAAGCTGGTAAGTACGCCCCCTAGGGTATCTTCTGCAACAAGAAAGGGCACATTGTAAAGGCTGGTTATAAGAAGATAGGTGGCCAACCTGAAGTACCCAGCCCTAACTCCTCTCCTATGGCTCCCTTGATCTGCATAGACAACCCCTCAGATGACGAATCTGAAGTAAGTTATGAGGATGTGGGCCACTATGCTCTTCAAGACCAGTTGAAGTAGAAATACCAGACCGACTAAACCCTGGATTAGTAGAAAAGGTACAATTTTCAAAATGAAATATATCTTAGTCAGAACCTATGGTGCCCTGAGGTCATTGATACTGCTAGTAATGCTGACCAGCTTGTGGATTTGATGATCCGCCCTACTTTATGTTCATACGCTTCATTCAAAAAAGATAACTACCCTGAAACTGCTAGAAAAACTTGCCTATACTTTTCGTCTTAGAGAGGTTTTAGCTCTTTTACCCTAATTTTGTTGAGGCTGTCCTACAGGTGGAAGTAGTTTTAAACTAGTGCAGGTTATGGCCACTCTTGACACTGGTTCTTCCATAAATGTAATTTCTTCAAAAATTACCAAGAAGATCAAATTGACACCTGACCTGGACCACACCTAAGAGTATGGAACAGCTGGACCTGCTAGCACTCGTGCTATTGGGGCATACTCCTCGTTGTCTCTCTGATTTGGAAAGCTTATAATGTCATCCCCTACTGTGGCTTTGGAGGGCAATTATTATGGCATGCTGATTGGTACTCAATTCTTGGTTAAGTACAACGGAACCATCAATCTAAATTAGGGTTACCTCTCCCTGCTTAACTATTAGTTGCCTCTGGAGCTGACCAATAAAGAACCCCATAAAAAAGAGTACAATTGCTTGGTTGAGTGCATTTCTTCTGCGCTACTGTTACACTATACCACCTCTGGGCGTCATACAAAATTGTTGCCATAGTCAGTGGACTCCTCTGAAGGAATTCCTTTTTACGCTTCATAGGAGATGTTAATTAACTCTGGGGAACAGTGGGTGGTAGACAGAAAGATTACAAATCCACCAAAACTTCTTATTCCTTCTAACCAGTATTGATGGAGTAAGTCATCTAGAGCCCCGAGTACTGCCTGGAATACTAGATCCTGCCTACCAGAGTCCTATTAATGTACTGCTGGGAAACCTTACTAAGCAAGACATGATCATGAAAAAAACACCAGGAGATAGGGTAGGATCAGCTCATTCCCCTTGCTATATTACGAAAGTTAACTGCCTTGGGGCTATGTTAGAGATGGGATTACCCTCTGACAAACTATTGTGTGCTTTGCCTGATGTTCATATCTCAGATGAACAAACCGCTGAAAAGCTTGGAGAAATCCACCATCTACTAAATGCTTATAGTGATATCTTCTCCAAGTATGTTTATGCTTACGGGCACATGAAGGACTGGAGCCACACCATTGATGTTGGTGATGCCAGTTCCATTATATCAAAACCCTGTTGCAAGTCAAAGGTTGAGGAACAACAGGTAAGGATGAAGCTCAAGCAGTTGCTAGACGCTTGTTTACTAGTACCATCCAAAAGCCCTTGGACGTCCCCTCTCGCTCATCAAAAAGAAAAATGGAGGCCATCAGTAATTATGGACTACCAAAAGTTGATTAACCTCACTAAGAAAAGCAGTTATCCTATCTTAAGTATCAATGATGCTCTTGAACAACTCTCTGGTTTAAAATTTTTTTCTGCCATGGAACTGTCATCAAATACTGGCAAATGGACCTTTCTTCCCAAGATCAGGAGAGATGTGCGCTAATTTGAAGTGAAGGCTTTTTTCCAGTCCACTCGCCTAACTCAAGGGTTATGCAATGCTCCTGCATCATTTGAACAATCGGTGAAGAACATCTTGTGGGATCTTAAGCTAAGCTAAGTAATTGTCTGTCTTGATATCATTGTCTTTTTTTAAATATTCACTAAACATCACACCAACTTAAAAGAAGGTTTTTAATGCCTATGTGCATCCAACATGAAAGTGAAACCTTCATAGTGCACTTTCTTTCAGAAGAAACTAGATTTCCTCAGCCATGCCATCTCACAAGGGGAATTAAACCCTTTCAAGGTAAGGTGGAAGCAACATTAAAATTGCAACCACACCAAAGCCTGAGAGATATCCAGGTCTTCCTTGATATGATGGGATACTACCATCAAATCATCCCCCAGTTTGCTCAGCTCAATGAGCCTTGTCTTCTTACTGGCAAAAAACATCCCTTTACATTGGGGTACAGAACAAGCGGCTGCATTTGAGACGTTAAAGAGATTGCTTCAGCAACGCCCTATCCTACGCCACCCCAACAACAGTAAGCCCTCCATATTGTTCACCGATGCTTAGACTATGCTGTTGGCTATCCTGGCCCAATTGGACAGTAATAGCGTAGATCATCCGGTCTCTTACTAAAAGTAAAATATTAGTAAAAGCTGAGCGTAACTACAGTGTCACAGAAAAGGAGTGCTTTTTGGTCTTACTTTCTGTTAAACATTACCGCCCTTTCCTATATGGCACTTACTTCACTGTGGTTATTGCCTACATTTTCTTAGAATAGCTACAAAACATGAAGGATTTCACTGGACGGTTGGTCCGTTAGCCCTCAAACTTCATAATCATGATATAGACATTGAGCGCTGAGCTGGGATGTGTCATATGAATGTTGATGGTTTGACTTGTATGCCTATCCTTCATCTGGATAACAGTGAAGCAGAGAGATCAGATGATCTCCTTATGACCCCTGAAGCCTGAGATGATGAGGATGACCCCATCCAGAAAATGCTAGCATGACACACCCGCAACGCTAAGGTGGAGAGCGGAAAGTTTTATAAGTGGGTAGGAGTAAATTAAATGCCCTATCTGTGACCTTCAGAATGGATACCGTGTGCTTGGATGCCCACTCTACCCATGGGCATGGTAGAGTGAGGAAGACATATTAGTGTATCAATGAAATGGTACTATTAGGAGAGCATCATGGAATCTATTATTGAAGTCTTGGATGCCTGATTAACCTGTAAAAAACAATCCTGGCTCAAGACCAAAAACCAATATCAACCAATTTCCCCTAAGAAACCTTTTTTAAAATTAGTTTGGATGTGGCACAACTCTACCTTTGACTACCAGTGGGAATCACTATACTGGTAGGTATTGATCACTTAACAGAATGAATTGAAGCAGTGGCTCTCCCTGCCCAAACCGCAAAAGCTATTGACACTTTTCTCCACCAGCATATTGTAATGGAAACGACTAAAAGAAATTAGACTGGGCTTCCAGTTGGGGTGTGTGAGCACCCAGTGGAGATCCCAGAATGCCAAGGGCACAGTGGTCTGTGCGACTAGAAGAAGGGGGGATCTAGTGGGGACATGAGGAAAGTGAATGTTTATAAATGTACTGAAGGCCCCCAAGGCAAACCAGATGGTTGCAATGGGGGCAACCGCGAGTCTTGCAGGGGCAACCCCCAAGGGCGGGAGAGGCAGGGAGGATGATGGCTCCTCCAGGGTTTGCAGTTGCTGGCCTTCGGTTACTAGTAAGTGAGCCTATGCACCAGGGAGGGGCGGCACAGGGCCCATCGCGCGGGCAGGGGTGCCATCAGAGGGGAAAACGGACCTGCGACGAGCGTTAGGGGCGAGCTCCACTTGGGTGGGGTGCTCTGGAGCCCACAGGTGGGTGGGATTAGTGGCGGACAAGCCAGGTGTAGGGGCTGAACTTGCAGGCATCAGAGAGGGGCGCCCTGAGGCTGCTCTGATGGGGGAGCGGTCTCAGAAATCCCAACGGCAAATTGAATGGATGGGTTTGCATTAGATGGGTACGTGAAAATGGATGGAGAATTAACTCCATCATCAAGAATGAGGCGGTTTGCTGTGGATACAATCCACCACTGCATGGCGGGGTCGAGTGACTGGATGACCCATTCAGCAATCATTAGGAGGATTATTTGGGTAGTGGCACACTTTGCCAGATTGATAGGCGGAATTTTGAAGAAAAGCAAACAGGCGGAGTCCGCAACAAGGCGTTCAGGGTATTCAGCTTTATTTTAGTGCAAAGCGTGGGAAGAATAGAGAATGAACTGACAACTGCTCATTGACAGGGCAGTTGCCTTAAGTATTGGGCAAATCACATAGTGGGGATGCTGAGGTATTGGGTGGTTGGGGATTGGCGATGGGG
>JAKSZP010003428.1:0-30402 GCA_022478985.1 Massospora cicadina | reverse complement strand
ATAGCATTTTGCCCAATGAAGCCTGCACCTAAAGGCGCACCTCAGCTTTAACCTGCTTCCCTCAATTGTTTGTTTCGCCAAATTTCCTTAAATTTTTCATGTGAGACCAACCTTCTCTGTTGGTCAACTTCTCCTTTAAATTAAGTCATTTTTAGTACACCGTTTTATTATGTTATCTTAGATATTCCTGTGCACAGACCTCTTCAAGGAGGTCTCATGAAACATTAACAATTTAATTTGTACAACATTGTCTATCCGCCAGTGAACCTTTGGGCCGCCCAGGTTCCCTCCAACCTAGAACACCTAATCCTTATCCCTCCGTGCACCTAGGCGCTCCTTTTTGGTTAAATATCCTAGGGATAACCCTTTCCTTCCTAAGTTACTCAAGCCCAAGCACCCTCCACAGGGTTTTAGTAACTTTTGTACTATCAACTAGTTTCCTGGCGTTGGCTCTGTGCACTGTGCACTTCCACGCTGAAACAGGAGAGTTATAGACACTCTCCTTACAGAACTGGTACCCTTTACATGCTAAGGTCAACTTAAGTACACTCAGCATGAATATTGGAGCTGGTAAGCATATTGATGTCAAGAGTATCTGCTTGACTCAAGTAAGCATTTAAATCATGGTCCACCTGGAACAGCAGAGGTTTAGCAAACCTGTTATTTATATTCATAGGGGATGTTCCTCCAATGGGGCAGCATTCCACTATGTTTAGGTCATTAATGAAGTTTCAAACTTTTTAGCAGATGTAAATAACCCTTTTCTACTCCACCAAAGCTTTCCCCAAATTTTTGTTGGTGATTGAAGTCAAAAAATGAATATTTTGCTCTTTCTTGGTTGGCTTGGTAATAGGAGCACCAAAAGTAAAATCATAGTGATGTAGGCAATTTACTATTTTGGTAATGGTAGTATTGGAATTAACATGGGTAGCATGGCCTGATACAATTATTTTGAGGCTCACAGACGTGGTGTTAAGCAATCTTAGCGTCATAATGAATTAGAACCTTGGCTCAAACAATACTTAGTCTCATAGTTATAGAAATCAGTGAAGGCCAAAATTTCTTTGTCTAGCTTAAGGTCAATAGCCAGAAAAGCAGTTTTCTGTTCTATCATCAGTTTTGACTTACCAAACTCATCAATAATAACATTTTGGCGTTAAGTTAAGACATATCAATTTCAGTTATTTTTAGCAATACTAGCTTCTGGCTATAAGGGTTCAATAAATTCATTGGTGTGGCCAGTGTGATCTGATTATTGGTGTTTCCCATCATTATTTTAAATAAGCATATAAAGGTATGGATATTTCCATGCTGACAAATTTGGGCAGGTTGACAGGTTAACTTAGGATCAATCATTAGAGTGATTAATATTGGCGCCTTGGGGACCAGAACTAACAGAAGCGGTGGCCATTGCAGCAGAGCTAGCAGTAGCAGCTGATAGAGGTACAGTAATCAATACGTTGGGCAAGTTGGCCACAACTGCCTCCAAAAGATCATCAAATTAGAATCTGAGGAATCATCTTGACTAATCTCTTTTCTACATTTACAAGTATCCTGTTCAAGGCCTTGGTGAGTTGCTTTACTAAGCTAGTAAAGTGTTGGCATTCTTTCATATATTTTTGTTCAGCTTTCTTCTGTTTTTGGATAGACTTAATCAAATTAAAATTTTTGAAGTTTTGAATTGCACTTCAAAAATAGCAGGTTTTCTCTCGAAGTTATGTTGGGTGGATTCTCCAAAAAGCGATAATTTAAAGTAGAAGACAGGTTATAATTTGACCTAATTTTTATTTTTGAAAAGAGGTAATATTTACAGGCTTTTTAACAGTTCATAATCTATCAGAGTGAATTAATCTCTGCGCGATTGAATCTTCAATCAATTGATCAGGATTATATTGATTGTTAACCTTGATAGATTGAGATATAATGCTTACTCCTTTCGATGATATTGGGAAAATTGATGAAGTGGATTTTTCAGAGATATGAGAATTTGGTAAAATCCTGACACTTCCCCCCTCAAGATTCAATTGTGGTGGAGGATGACTTCTTAAAAACCTAGTATGAATATTATTTACCACTATACCAGTATCAATATGAACAATTGAATACTCTAATCCTTTCTGAATTATAACTCTATAGGGACCAGGCCAATTAGTTCCCAACTTTTTAGTCCGCCCACCAGGCTGAGAATGATAGTACATAACGTAATCTCCAATCTGGTACTCAGATAAGACAGGTTTGTGTTGATTTCTTCTTTGAATCTCTTTTTGTGTGATTTTTCAATTGAATTCATTGCTTGAGCCTGAAGACAAATAATCTCGTCAGCCAAATTCCTCATAATTAAATTGGAATTTTTTGGGATTCTTTCTTCAAGGATTGTCTGAACACTAGAAGGGACTGAAGGATCCCGCCCATATATACACTTAAATGGGTACATCCTGATAATGTGGTGGTAGCTTATCCAATAAGCAAACAAGGCACTAGGAAAATAAAAATTCCACCAAGTTGGGTCAGTAGATGCCATCTTTCTTAGAATTAAGACTAGGGCCCCATTAACTCGTTCAATGGCCCCATTTGTAGATGGATTATATGGGTAAATAAATTGCTTTGTAGTGTTAAATAATTTGGATAACTCTTATATAAGTTGTGAGGTAAAGTTAGTCCCATTATCTTACATAAGGACCTTGGGACACCCATGTTGAGAAATAATATGCTGATATAGGAATAACGCTGTAGACTTAGCCAAAGGGGTAGCAATGGAAAAGGCCTCAACCCATTTGGTTAAATGGTCAACAGCCATAATGATATACTGATGGCCATGCAATCCCCGAGGAAAAGGACCTACAACATCAATGCTGACCACCTCAAACGCCTTAGTCAGGGGAATAACTTGATGTTGATATGTAGGGTTGGTAGTTCCATGGCTTTTACAGATAAGACATGAGTCAAAGGTCTCTCAAATGAACTTGGTCATGTTGTTCCAATAGTATTGAGTCTTCAACCATTCTTGAGTTTTCTTTAAGCCGCTATAGCCTACTTGCTCATGTCCTTCCATGACAGCATGAAATCTAGAGTTGGGATGCAGAAAGGGCAACCACTTGGATTTGACTTTCTTATATAAAGCTCCATCTTGAATCATAGTATCTTTGGTAATTGATTTTCAGAAAGGCTCAATCCTCTTCAGTTTCTTTGTCCCATTTCTCAGGTCGTCCAATAAGATTGCATAAGCGTTCTTCTTTTTCTGGTTCCAAGGTCAGAATAGGCAGTTGGGACATCCCATCAGCATTTTGGTGCTGAGCCCCTGAGTGATGAATAATGGAGAAATTGTAATTTTGCAACCTTAAAGCCCAATGGGACAACATCCCATCAGGATCCTTCATGTTCTGCAACCATCATAAGGAGGAATGGTCGGTAATAACAGTGAAATGGTTACCATATAAGAAGGGACGGAAGTGCTTGATTGCTAGAATACTGCCAAACATTCCCGCTCAGTAACATTATAATTTCATTCAGCCTTTGACAAAGTTTTACTATAGTAAGCAACAGGATGATCATTTTTCTCTTCATCACACTGAGATAAGATAGCCCCAATAGCGACATTGCTTGAATCAGTATGTAAAAAGGAAGGCTTATCAAATTGGGGATGAATTAGAACAGTTGCCTTGATCAAGGCGGTATGCAGATAATTGAATGACTGTTCTTGAGCTGACCCCCACTCAAAAGACACTCCTTTTTGCAATAGGTGAAATAAGGGTTCAGCCATATCAGCAAAGTTGGGAATAAATTGCTGGTAATACCCAACCATGCCAAGAAAGACTTGAATATCCCGTAAAAAAGAGGGAGGAGGCATTCTTTGGATGGCTTGAACTTTGTCTGAGAGGGGTCAAATCCCTTTAGCTGAAACCTGATGTCCTAAAAAGTCCATTTCGTTTTGAAAGAATGAGCATTTGGAGGGTTTGAGTCTTAAGGAAGAGCCCTGAATTTGGCTGAAAACTTCTTTTGGATGGTCTAAATGCTCAGTAAAAGTTTTGGAGAACACGGTAGTATCATCAAGATATACCAGAACACAAATAAGCTTAATATCCTGTAGCATACTATCCATGGCCCTTTGGAAAGTTGCTGGGGCATTGCTTAGTCCTTGAGGCATATGAGTTGGTTCAAACAACCCTTCTCTTGATATCAGGGCACACTTGGCACGATCTTCTGGTGATAACTCAATTTTCCAGTATCCACTGGCTAAGTCCATGGCCGAAAAATAGGTGGATCCAGCTAACAACCTAAGAGAACCATCAATCCTAGGTAAGGGATAACAATACTGTAAAGTAATAGCATTCAGTTGACAATAATCCATCACAACTCGGTGGGAACCATCTTTCTTCTTAACCAACAACAGTGGGGATGCCCAGGGACTATTGGAGGGTTTCAATAATCCAGCCTCCAACAATTAATGCAGCTCCTTGGTAACCTGGGCTTCTTCTACTTTAGATTTGTGATAAGGCTTCACACGAATAGGAAGGTGATCACCAGTTTCAACAGAGTGCATCACTTCTTTCATCTTCCCAAAATCGTAAGTATGCTTAGCAAAGATGTCAGAATATTCATCTAACAATTGAAGCACTTGTTTCTCCTGTTCACTAGAGAGGTGTTTTCTGATAGCAGGACCCACAGTAAGGATTTTCTGATCACTTAACAATCCAAAGTCTTGTAGACTCCCAAATGCTTTAACATCATAGATATGAGATAAGGGTAGTAACTTGACATAAGCAATTAGATGCTCTCAATCTAACAGTTTCAGCACATTGGTAAGGTTCACCAGTAAGACAGATAATGATCATGAATAAGCATAATCCAATACTCCAGGACAAGGCAAGAGCTCTTTAGCAGAGGGATTGACAGTATCTTGAACTTGTAACAAATGTCCCTTGGGAATCGAAAAATGCAAAGAAGTGTTAACAATTACTTGTGATTTTGGTGAAATAACTAATTTATCAGGGGAGAAAATAGGCATTCCCTCTTTAATATCAGCCGATGTAGGAGGTAATTTTACATGAGGATCTTCAACGTGATATTGAAGTGAATAAAACCTTTTTGTTCCCTCTAGCAGACATAACCAACGTCAGGTAGAAGCATGATTAGATAAAAGTAAGGGAACTCTATACCCCAAGAGAGACAAAAACGAGTTAGGGTAATTGATAATTCCATCAAATTCTCATAAAAATTGAGTCCCTAAAAGTAGGTCATAACTCAGGTTATTGAGTACAATGGCAGGGATTGTAAAAGTTAATTTCCCAATTTTAGGGGAAGGGACGAAAAAGCTCCAATAGACCAAGTACTCTGAGGTCTGGCCATGCCATATTCTTCATAATGAGAAATATTGGGTGTTAATTTGATCCATTTGACCAATTTTGATGAGACAACATTCACTGGGGATTCAGTATCTATGATAGCTTTGGCATTGACTTGATTCACTCAGAAGTCAATATGGGTAATAATGCTTCTGAACTGAGAGGATAATGCCAACAAGGAGGGCAAGGAATAAGAAGAATGTTCATCTTTATTACACTCAATTGAACTTTAGATGCTCTTGCTGTGCACTCATATCATTATCAAGGTGGAGAATCTTATTGTTTTCTCTTTTCTTCTTCTCATCTGCTTCCCTTCTAAAACAACGATCCTCAGTATGGAAATAGCGATGACAGTTTTACACTGGATCGCCCTAGTGTTCTCAGGCATGGCATAGACTTTGGGGAGACTAGGTCTAGGAGACTCATAAACTTGAGGTTTTTCAGAGAATTGAGGGGGCAACTCCAATAAGGCCTCCTTAATGTCTAAAATACTTTGGAAATTCTTTTTTACACTGATTAGATAAACTTTCATTTGAGTCCTGGAAGTAAAAGCTGACAGAACTGCAGTAATTGCATCGTTCAACTCAAACTGACCACAGGCTACTAGAGTTTGAGATTTACAATAGAACCAATGAGCAAAGTCTTTGATAGATTCATTTCAGTGGGGCTGTATACCCATAAAACCTGCTTTTGTGAGGATAAGGTTTGCTCACTCCCAAATTCTTTGATCAACGCTTCTTTGACCTGAGACCAAGTAGAAAAAGTCATTAAGTGGGGGAACCATAATATCCTGAGCCAACCAAGTAAGGAAATTAGGCAAGTAATTCATCTTTTGGTGATTGTGGTCTCACTTAGTGCCTTTTCATAAAGATAGAGGAAGGAGATAATGCTGCCTTATTTGAAGATTATTTGTCCTTGAATACTGGCTTGAAACTCATGGGAGCATTGGTGGTCAAAAATTGCACCCCAGGTTGTTCTGATTGAGTGGAAACATAAGAGGTGGAATCTGAAACTTGAGAAGAAAATTGAGGGTAAGGACCAACAGCTTCAGTACAAACTTCACTAATATGATGATTCAGATCAGCATGTTCTACTTTCTCATCCAATTGGTGAGATAGCTCAAAAATCCGTTCCTGCTGTGCATTGTACTTGAGTTCCAGCGTCTCAATTTTCGCTTAGGCCGTTCCCCTTATGATTTGCAAGCATGTAGTAAGATATTGGTGTCCTTGGACCATTTTCCAAGATTGATCAATTTGTTGTATAATGACTGAAGCGACAAGAGAGGATCAATTGGTACCCCATAAGGGGTTAGGTTACACTCCTTGCCAATTTAGAAAATTGTTCACGCAAGTGGTTCATCATGTTCAAGAGAGATTCAATTTTCTGGAAAGATCCTGAATGCCCATCAGCACCTGGAGGTCCCTGAGGCCCTACACTCCCTGGGGGTCCATGGGACCCATCAGCTCCAGGAGGTCCACATGGTCCTACACCCCCAGGTGGCCCACGAGGTCCTTCAACCCCAGAAGGACCCATATTTCCAGAGGCTTTCTCTATTTCATTAACCTGGAATTGAATTCCTGAGTACATTTGTTCCAATTGGAGGAGATGGGTTCTAATTTCCTCCTCCATTGATTGACTACGCTCAGAGAGTTGGGAAATACCCTCTCTACATTATCTCTAAATCTCCTGAACTTGCTTGGGGAATTGTACATCAACAAAATTGGACATCCCATAATTGAGCTGAATGAGCTGCTGATGTACTTTGTTGAGGAAGGCCCAATTACTAATGATAGAATCACAATTATCTCAGCTAAGCTCAGAGGCTGACTTGAAAAATTCAGAAATATAATTATTCAAGGACTAAAGTCCTTCTATTAAATTGAGCATCCCTTGATGATGCATTCCAACTACAGGTAATAAATGGCATAAGGTAGAATGTATAAATTGGTGCAAATATTGCTTGGGGCCAATTTCTGGCATCTGAGAGGTTTGCAGCACTTCCCACAATATAGATGGTACAGCTTTAGATTGGTATCAGGTAGCACAAATTTCAGGGATTAGGGCCCCTTTAAGAAATTGATTAATAATATTTTGTAAAGCCTCAGGCGGTATTTGAAAGTCCAAGGTAAAACTTAAGTTAGGACCATAAAATTCCAAATTGCCCAAAATTCGAATGTGGAGGTTAATCTTGGGATTTTGGCTCCAGTTGAACAGACCCATCGTAAAATGCTGTCTTGATCTTGATCTTGAGCTTTTTAGGCAAAAAAATGAGAATTTAAAGTAGTGATAGACGTTTTCACTGGTGCATAACTCAGAGTTCCCCCTATAGTGAGCACCACTTTTTTTTAGTACTAGATGGTCCCATAGTGAGCACCACTTTTGAAGTTTTGAATTGCACTTCAAAAATGGCAGGTTTTCTCTCAAAGTTATGTTAGGTGTATTCTCCAAAAAGTGATAATTCAAAGTAGGAGACAGGTTATAATTTTACCTAATTTTTATTTTTGAAAAGAGGGAATATTTATAGGTTTTTTAACAGTTCATAATCTATCAAAGTGAATTAATCTCTGCATGATCATATCTTCAATCAATTGATCAGGATTAGATTGATTGTTAACCTTGATAGATTGAGATATAATGCTTGCTCCTTTCAATGATATTGGGGGAATTGATGAAGTGGATTTTTTGGAGATATGAGAATTTGGTGAAATCCTGAAAAAAATCTAGATTCCAGATTTTTTCCCTTGTGATTAAACCAAGCTTTGTAAAGTATTCAGCTCCCACTGAAGATTGGCAATAGTAGCTGTCCTGTCTATTGATAAGGCAAGGCCACTAAGGTGGAGTGAGGTCTTATGGGTCTCCTCATCAAAATGGAATGCATTAGAAATTATATACATTAGACTAGAACTCAATGAGCCCTCCTAAAGTAGGGTTCACATAAAAACACATGGCAGGTACCCAAATAATTATCATTTTAAAATAAAAATCTATTACATTATAACAAAAGATATGATGCCAAATGTGGCCCCTATATTAAGCACAAAATGTTTAATTGTTAAGATGACATTGACTACAATTTCACAGGTTGAGAGATACTTAGTTAAATTAGAGGAAACTGTATGAGGACAATGACTTTAAAGCTAAACTATTAATGAGTATATTGTTCAAGGGTTTACTATACAGTTTTTACAAGACAAATGAAGAAAAAAATCCCATCAATTTGCAACTCTCATCATAATAAAATATAATGAAGTCCCCAGTTATTAAAATTTCAGCAAATTCTTCCCTCTCTGAATATATTACTCTGAATATTCCTACATTGGTTGCTGAGGTGGAACTCAGTGAATTCAATCTTATCAAGTCTTATACAAATTATCACACTTATTTCAATTATGTAATCTCAGAATATTTGAACTCTCAAAGATTGAAAATATCATATTGAAGGCAATCCAATAAAAATTCTATAAATGATAAGACTTTTCATTAATAAAAATTAGGTCTATTCACAAATCCATAACTATTATTATTTTATTCAAAACTTTTAAGGGTGGTTAGCCAAGCGGGTAAAACTGCTTCCACCTCTAGTTCAGGTTTTGAGTTCAAAACCTATACTGGCTAGAAAACATTCTTGGTGTGGTATATTTGTAACAAAAGCCCACCTCAAATAATTTATTCAAAGCTTTTATTTCTGGAAATTTCACCTAGTAAAATTGAGAAAATACCTGTGCCTTTTAAAGTACAATAAAACTCAAAACTAGTCATGCATACTTATTTGAGAAAATGGATGAAACCATTGCATAAAATGTAGGAAATAAAAACTTTAACAATTGTTTGTGCACTACTTTGGTTTCAAAGGGAAAAAATATAATAATAAGAAGAGATTTTTTAATGACATAAAGCCTCATAAATTGATAGTAAATGGTTTGAGAGATATTGCCAGTGGGGTGAAAAGAAATTGACCCTTGATAGATATACTTTTTCATGGCTAGGGCAAAATGATAGTAATTTAACCTTATTGATTACTAGATACATATAGATACAAGGGTGCAGAGGCAAGGTGATCCGCCTTAATCTAATCCAACAAATTGACAATGGCATCAAGGTAATCTCTTGTAACTAATCCAACAGATGACACCAGTGTCAAGGCATGAGGAATCAAAATCTTCATCTAAAATAAATATCTAAATATAATAAAATAAGATATAATATAAATTGAATTGTTAATCAGACCAAATCACAACAATCCCCCTACCCTGGGGCACCCTGGCGCAAAAAATTAACATAATCAAATATGGTTTTAGATAAAATGGACTTGCAAAAGAGGTTCTAGCCTGTATTACACAATTCTTAATCTGTGCCCACTCCAAATCAGATAGAACTGGATGGAATGACCTCCACACTTAACTAGAAGCTGGCCATGGATTTCTTTTCAGTCAATTCATTGTGAGTTTGCCAAAAACCTGTGGGTGTGACACAATTATGTTGGCTGTGAAATTGCTCTACAAAATACGCCATCTTTGTCCCTTTCTTTATGATAACTACAGCCAAGGATATGGGCGCTATTAGTGGCATATGTCCTTGCCATGTTTGGTGTTCTCTAGGAAGTGATCAGCAACAGGGAGCCTCAGTTTACCTCATAAATTTAAAGAAGCCTTAGGTGATATTTTAAAGATCAAGCCTTGCAGATCATTGAAGTATTACCCTCAATCCAATGGCCAAACAAAATGTATCAACCAGTCTTATGAGAAGTTTCTAATGCTATGCTACTGCCTCCCAGGACACGTTAACAGCCAACCTTTCTCTGGCACAATTCTCATACAATAACTCCCTACATCAATCTATGGGGGTGTCACCTATATATTTTAACTTGGGATACAACTCTGACTTTTCTTTTGTCCCTCAATCGCAGCAACAATCTAACAGCAGAAAATTTTTCACACATATTAGAAAGGTAAACAACATGTCCAAAATCATTGACTAGATAACTTATGATATCAATCATTTTCCAGTCAGAAAGTGTTGCAAGGCTTATAACTAACGGTTAGATAACAGTAAAGGTAGACACCAAAAACCTGAACCTTAAAAGCTCCATGTTGAAAACTAGCTTGCAATCAATAAGGCTATTCCCTATCACTAAAGTCCTGAACAACAGAGTTTTTAGCCTAGAACTTCCTTTCACTGAAAGATCAATAGCTTTATGTTTCATCACTTTCACCATTTAAAGGCAATAAAGCTGTTGATATTGAGCACATCCTGTTGAAAGGAGCACTCAAATTTGTAGTAGAGAAGAACTTAGATGCATAATGGCTCAGATGGGGAGTGCACTATCTGGTGCCATAAAAGGGATACCCAGCTTATGAGAAGAGCTGAGGACCGCCCTAACGGGAACACAAAAACTCAAAGAACAGCTGAGGACCTTCTATAGATTGTGCCAATTGTCATGAGTTAATTGGAGAATCTTACAAGTACAATATTAATATTTTATCACTGCGCTTATACAAACTACCATCATTTCCGCTATCAAGCTCCTAACCTGCACAAGAACCATGCACTAGCAAAGACCCTAGGGGTTTGAAGCCAGTTCTTTGATGATAGGGTAATTAAGGTACCAGAATCCAGATATAAAGCTGGATAGAGCCTTGAACCTCTTCAGAATAAAAAATGGCACCAACCCTAAGGCTCTGCCATTGGCCCAATTAATGATATGGGCTATACTATGGATAAGCGTTGAGTAAATGCTGCCCCTCCTTGTTTTACTTCCCTCACCTTGCATCCAACTCCCAGTTCCAAACTTGCCATTCTTTCTAAATTCAGAAGAGCAGTAAGTTTAGAAATTTATAAAGGCTCTTTGTGAATTTATATATGTAATTGAAAATAGTACAATGGTCACAAACTTTACTTGCAATCAGAGGGATCAGCTATTATCATTCAATTGGAAAATTTTCTACCTCAGCTATCCCCAGATAAAAATCTTATTCAAAAAAATCTTGCATATGCCCAAAATCATACAGAAATGGTAAAAAATGGTAATCAAATAATTTTGCAAGTTTAAATAGCTTTGAAGAAAGCTCTAATGTTTAAAATGGGGACTAAACTTACAAAATAGTAAGATAAATCAATTTCAATTTTTTGTAGATTATAAAAAGTATCATTCAAACCACTATCAAATTATTCAAGAATAGCAAGTGTTACAATTTTGGACATTGTTGTTCATCTAAGCCCATCTCCCCACATGCCCAACCCTAAAACCAGCACCCTGCTGCTGGTAGGCTGTTGAGTCATTTTCTCTACTTTTTTTCCATTAAAATCCCTTTTTCTTTAAATTCTAGCTTATTAAATTTAAATTAAAAGTAAATGAATTTTATTCTGGTAAACAGGCTGGATTGACATACTTAGTAGCTTCAATTGAAGGAGAAGCTATTCTAAATTTTTCTGTCTAATTTGCCAAAAAAATAGTCAAGACAATACTTGGAATACCTCACCCCACTTTTATCATTCCAAGCAAGAGAAAACACCTTTCTCACTTCTCATGAGTTAATCTCAAAAGATAGAGCGTCACCTTGCAGTCTGTTGTGTTGTTATGGATATTCAGGAGCTTTACTTTCAGCCCAGTATTCTCTTGGTTGCTCCAGTCCTAAAAAATGCTATACAAAAATAAAATAACATAACACTTTGATATGGAAAAAAACAATCACAAGAGTTCATAGGTTTAAAATATTATAATTGTTGGCTAAAACTTTATCATTAAGCTTTAATTTGTCTAAAATTATAATTTTTATATAAATTTATAAATGGATAGTTAGCATGAGGTTGAAAAAAAAGATTAACTTGGATTTTTAGATGATTTTTTATGTTAAGAAAAATCAATTTATAAAAACCAGGTATTAAGGTTGAGTAATTCAGAATAACAAATGTTGTAGGATTTAAGGGGTAAATTTAGATTGTTTCCTCTAATTAATAGAGCTTATATAAAGCTTAACAGTTAGTCTTATATGGTCCTAATATCAATCCTATTTCCCTACAAGAATTTTATAACCTTGGTATCAACTCATTAAGTTAGAACTTCATATTTTGTTAAAATACCTTAGTATACTGTTTATTACTAATCAGTGCTAATACTATAAAAAATGGCTAACAAAATCAAACTATGGAACATAGGAAGCTTTCTTTATTACCTGATTCTATCTAGTGTAGTATGATAGTACTTGGTATTTCCAATAGTTTTTAGAATTTTCAATAAGCAATTCAAAGAGTTAATGACTAACAGTTACCAAGATGAAATTAATGTGACGTGCAAAACTAAAATCCAAATATGTCCCAGATGATATCCATCCAACCTTAGAAATGGACCAAAGTAAAGTCTTTATGAGAGCTTAACTTTAGCTTTTATAAACATAAGGTTATGTTTTTTTAGAAATTAGGTTTGGATTCATACAGGTTGTAATTAGATAAAAAATTTTGATGTGGCCAAATGAGCCAAGATGAAATCGAAAACCAGATTTAGTTGGTCTAGCAAGTCATCGCTTTTGTTTATCAAAAAATAGGATTTGAGGATTGAGTTAAGATGCTCATTTTAATGCTATTGGTATAAAAAGAAGTTTATACATCAACAAAATTAATAAATGTCAAAAGTCAATTTTTGAAGTAACTAAAAATAAATTTTATTGAATCATGCGTCAAGTTTGGACGCAAGAGACATTACTTTAAACCAGTACTCAGATGCGAGTGATAGAACCTTGGATTTTGGGTCCGATAAACTCAAGACATCAAACATCCCAAACTGTTGGTTCAACTTGTGAAACTTGGATTGGAATGAATTGGGGGTTAAACTCACTAAATCGGCGCCCTTCACAATTTTACTGTCCAATTGGTTGACTGTATCCAGTAATTGTGTAAAGTATTGGTCGGCATGGAATTTGATGCAGTTCAGATATCCTTTAAACTGATTGCCTTGGGTTGCAATTGAGATGAGATACTCTTCATCTAACTGGCGTTTGGCCAAAACCATTCCAGTCCATGAACTGTGCCCCATCTCCTTAGCAATAGAAGGTAAATCATTCTGTTGAAGGTCTTTGGGCGAATCGAGACAGGAACTAGAACTCATGGCTTGGCATTTTTGAAGTGAGGCATCAATCAGCTTGTGGTAAAAGTTTGAAGGGACACGAGCACAGTCGCTAGCTTGGAAGTTAATCATAATAACCATCTTGGAATTTTAATAATAGCTTATGAATCTTAGAAGGCTTGCCATTGCTTTTATACCCCACATTTCAGCTCACCACTCGGTTTTTGGTTGAATTTCTTAAGAATCTATGTACACTCAATGCCTTTAGGGATTGCAAGATAATTGTATGTAAATTACTTTTAAATTTAGGATCTAGTAGATCAGCTTGATCAAAGAACCTTAAAATTTAGATTTCAATTAAGAAAGTTTATTAATCCATAATCTCCTTACTGATGATTAGGACCTAATCTAATCGCATAATCCTAGTTGGATTTTATATGATTTAAAGTTTAAAACTTTATAAAAGGTAACAACTGCGTTTGGCAATTTCATCCCCTTTACATTACTGATCATTAGTTATCAATATGACTTTATACCATAGCTTAATCTATCAATCAGATAAATATGGATTAATGCCATTGTCTCTGGTTTAGTATTGGATTAAATCAATTCAGACTTCCTAATTGCAATTACGGAATCTAGGATCCATTGAAGTTGTTTAAATTCACTTTACAAAATAGTTTAATAATTTTTCAAAAGGGTAAAAACACTCACGTGATTTAAAAGTTTAGTTGATCCTTAAACTTCATCCTGAAACTTTTGTGAAGGTTGTAGACGCCAAACTAGAAATTTAAAGAATTTGAGCTGCCAAATTTTATTCTGTACCGTTTCATTCGATTTAATTCTGAGCCCAGAATTTAAAGTGAGCTTTGATGGCCTACCCCAATTCGTTACTTAGATTTAACGTTTAGTTACCTAATGTCGTATGGGTATCGAATAATCCAAATAAAGTAAACTCAAAGAAAGGATTCGCATATCGTAGATAGCCTCATTTTCGAGCTAAAATTTTCGACCAGAAATGCTATTCTATTAAACTATAGTAACATGATATCGTTTAAGTATCAATCACCATATGTGTTTTGGCCAACTTATACTTAACCTGGGTGAGGTTCAAACTTAATTTACAAGATTCCATTCAATTGTTTTCAGTTTTATAGTTTATTTTTAAGCAGTGTAACCTGTTGCCATAGTTGTTTGAAATGTAAGTGTAGTTCAGTACTGGTTACTAGACTATGATTTGACTGCATAAGTGGAATTACCGTTATTTAAGCACCAAAGAAAATTTTGATTTATAATACAGAATTATATTTATAAGATTAGTGCCCATATAATTGTAGATAACCAACCAATTGCTTGTCTTAAATTCTCTATAACTAAGATCATACTTGTTTAAAAATGCTTCCAGAGTAAAATTAAATGTTCTGCCCCACTGTTTTGCTTAGAAAATGACTACCAGTGGTATATTTTAACTTGTTTAATTAGTAATAGTCTAGCTTTTATATATTCTAGATTTGATATTGTCAATGGAAAAATGCTGATCCAACTAGTGAGATGCACAAAATTCAGTACTTAACCTAAGCTGTAAGATTGAGTTGCAAGGTACATCACCCCGCTGCAACAAGGGTAGGCCTGCCATTTTCTATTAATTCCAATAGCTTATATAAATTTAAGCTTTCAACCCATTTTCAACCTTTAAATGCTATTTTTATGTAATACCCACTATAAAATAATCATAATAAGCATACAGCTGATTTGATGATTATGAACTACTTAAAAATCTCTACATTTTAAAAAGTGTAAAATTTTAGACTTGATTAAAGGTATCAACTAAAATCAGATTACTCTTTATATAATCTAAGCTTCTTTTTTATATAGTGCTATCTAAATTAACATAGATATTTAGTAAGTGAAAGTATGTTATTAACGTTTATAGCTAACAAACCAGCACAGTTTGACATTTAAAATTAATTTTGTAACGATTTTAAGCAACAAAAGGGGAGGATACCCCAGTGGTAGAAAGGGACCTCTACCGCTGCCTCCCCGAGTTCGATTCCGGTAGAGGAACTTTGGGTAGGGGACGACTGACTCTGTTGGCGTTGTGCACCAATGCCCCGAACCGAGATAGCGAATAGCAAAGGCGGTCCATGGAGTTCCTGGCCTATCATACGCCGCGCATGGAAGTTTTCCGGATTTTATCCTCCTTTCCAATTCATTCGATTTCCCCTCAATCGGTGCGGTATCGTCCCCAGGTCGGCCCACCCCGAATAAAAAAACAATTTTAAGCAACAAAACTCTAAAATTGATTTAAAAGTGTTAATTTGTTGGTATACCCTATTTTTTATACAGCCATCAATAACTTATATTTTGATTGGTAAATTTTAATACTTTTTCTAAGAGACTAAAAATAGTAGAGCATTTTAATGCACATTAAGAAAAACCCTTATGATATAACCTTTATACTGTGCACTTATCTATCCTTTCCTTCTCTAGGGTAAAGCATGTTACTGATTTAACATAAAGATCATATGATATATATATGTTAGTTATTCCCACTGTTTTTGGTGGTATTGTATTCTGCACCAAAGGAAAAGTTAAAGTTTATCAATAAGGTAGCCTATTTAGTTAATAATGACCTTGTTTCCCTATAATCTACTTGTTATTTAACTTAGTAAGTAGATAACAAAACTAGCAATTTATGATGGCAAAGAGTGACAGTAAATATAATATAGTAGATTATGTAGATCTAAAAGAATTAAGCTATAGGATCATTTTTTATAATAGGAATTTTAAATCTTTAGTTTATCTTCCTAATTATATCAGGCAAATCTTTCAAATTCTAAATAGCTAAGCCGTGATTTCCAGATAAATGAGTATATCTAAAAGTGGTTAACTTTCTATAATAATTTACCTACGTTTTTTGCAAAATCTTGAGCTAAACTAAACAGATCACTATGATGGCTAAATATTGAGAAAATCTTTTTAAATGAAAGTAACTAAACTGAATTAGTTTAAATATGGACTAAAACTATACAGTTTGGACTGGTTTGGTATCCAGTGCAAAGCTAAACTAATTACTCTATTTAGCTCTCAATTAAAATTTAAGTTAAGAAAAAGATAAAAACTTTTACCTATTGGTAAAAGTCTTAAGAGCATGATATATGTTATTTACTTGGATACGTGGATTTTTTTGTAACATTCTATTTACCATCACACTGAGATACCAAAATTGCATTATATCGTTGAACTCGTTAATAAATAAATTCATATAAGGGTGGTTAGCCTGGCAGGTAAAACTGCTTCCACCCTAGTGCAGGTTTCGAGTTCGAAACCTATACTGGCTAGAAATAGAAAAATTCTCGGTGTTGGATATTTATCCCAAGGTCGACCCACCTCGAATACTAAAATAAATTCATATATAGGATATGAAGTTATATATAATTTTAATGGATATCTGTATAGCAATTTGGCTGAGCGTTTTTTGGTGTTCTAGGGTTTAATTAATAGGTTCAATGGTTTTGCCAAGCGGTTGGTGTTATTTGGTTGATTTGATAGGTTCAATTTTTTAAACTTATCTATGACCATCTACAATATAAAAGCTAAAATAATTAGTATCATCTGGTTTATTATAAACACAAACAACACGGAATAAATCGGTTAGCTATAAATTCAAATTGCAATGATAGCGTTACTGCATTAATCAAATTTTCACTGGATCCTCAGCTAAAAGACATATAGTTTGGTAGAACACTGGAAGCATCAGAAAATTGTGATAAAAATAAATATTAATCAGATAGTTTGAGTAGTGCTAACCTTAATATTTAGTGCCACTTAATATTTGACAACACAGGATCTAAAGTTTTACTCAAATTTGAGTCCCAATTAGCTGGCCATCTTGTGGTGCCAGCGGTGAAACTAGTATATTATTAAATTTAATTTAGTTCAGTTAGTGGCTCTGATTGGCCATTCATCCCAATTCACAAGTGGGATATTTATCGAAATTGGCCGCTAGTTACACCTGCAAGTTCTAATTAGCTTGTGTAGAATTGTTATTGATGTATCTTGCTTTTTAATCTAAATTGAATCCGCAATTTGTAATTAGCTGGCCTATCCACGAATAGAGCGGCGTAATTATAAGTTCTAGATTTAAAACAACCATATTGTCAATAATGTTCAACTCTGATGTGATATCGAAGCAACAAATTTAGCTGACGTCAACATTATTCTGTCAGAAAATTTAGCCTGATAAGAGGTTAAACTAATTAAATTCTTGGCTTGAATAACCGAGCTAATCAAACAATTCAAACTTTTGAAAAAAAATTTATCTATCCCGACGTTCTTTTTGTAGGTGACCACCATTTGAAATAAACAATGATGTCACTTCCAAATTCAATGGCTCAGAGCAAAGAATTGACCTGCAGCTAATTGGCTGCTTATATTTAAGGGTGCAGGATGAAGAGCTTTATCCTGAATTAAGCTAATCATCGAGAAGGGCTCAAAATGTGTATTGGTGGCTTTGATCAATAAAAAGTCCAAATTTTTAAATAATACAAAATACAATGATGAAACCACAGCATGCTGATCAATAAAAGACTAGATAACCAAGGTTTACTCTAGTCTCAATATAGTAATCATTTTATGATGTCACAAAATATTGATATCTCATCCTAATGTATTAATATATTTTAGTTCATGACTAACCAAAAGATATATACCTTTTTTACTTTGATTTCAACATTTTTAAATCAATTTCAATATTTTATATTTAATTTCAACATTTTGCATTTCAATTTCAATATTTTGTGTTAAGAAATTAACCAGATAGATTCTTCCCAATAATAGCAGAATTAGGGGTGTCAGTTAGTTGGGCATGATTGCCAGCTAATTGTCTAGTTCAATATTATTTTATTTTATTTGAGGTGGGCCAACCTGGGGATGATACCGCACCGATTGAGGGGAAATCAAATGAATTGGAAAGGAGGATAAAATCCAGAAAACTTCCATGCGCGGCATATGATAGGCCAGGAACTCCATGGACCGCCTTTGCTATTCGCTATCTCGGCTCGGGGCATTGGTGCACAACGCCAACACAGTCATAGTCGTCCCCTACCCAAAGTTCCTCTACCGGAATCGAACTCGGGGAGGCAGCGGTAGAGGTCCCTTTCTACCACTGGGGTATCCTCCCCTATAGTTCAATATTATTTAATATCTATATATATAAAACAAAGTCGTGTTAGTTACACCATTTATAACTCAAGAACGGCTGGACCGATTTTTATGATCTTTGATTTGTTGGATTTGTCTCCGCCCCGAATAGCAGAATAACTATTGAAACATGGGAAAAATTTAGTAAAATAAAAAGTTTTATATGTAACAAGTGAAAATCCTATATATACTTCGATGGTATTCGCTATATTGTTACAGCTGAGCAGTTTGATATTCAGCTGATTTGATATTTTAAATGGTTTTAAGTGGTTAGTGGTCATTCGGGTATTTAACAAGTTTATCTAAATCAAAACTTTGAATCAAAAGTCCAATTGATTTTAAAGATACCTCCTCTAGCATAATCGGCTCAGCTTTTGGCTCTAAACTTCAACTCTATAAAAGGTCAGTTGTTCGAATCTTGGCGTAATTATATATATAAAAGCAAATGTGTGTCCGTGTGTGCGATGCCCAGCCAAAACTAGAGCATGTAGAGCTCTGAAAATTTGGCTATAGATGGACGGGAGGGGGTCCGTGTGCACCTTAAAGCCCGATTTTTAATTTTCATAGTAAAATAAAAAGTTTTATATGTTACAAGTGAAAATTTAATGTTTTGAATGGAAATCGGTATATTGTTACGGCCGAGAAGTTTAATATTCGGTTGATTCAGTAGTTTAAATGGTTTTGTCGAGCGGTTGGTGGGTTTGTGTTGATTAATAAGCTTAACGGTTTAAATAAAGTTAGTGATTGGTTGATTTAATAAAGTTGATCGGTTTTGGTAAGTAGTTGTGATTTTGGTTGTTTCGATACATTTAGCTTTGATTTACGAAGCGGTTGGTGATTGGTTGATTTCTAATCTAATGGTTTTAGCTAAGTGGTTTAGTGGTTTAGTTAATTCGATAGGTTTAATTGGGTATGGCTGAATGGTTGGTAAATTTATATTGATTCAGCATAATTTATTTAATTTTATCGATAACCATCTACTAATATAAAAATTATGAGATTATCAGATGAACTTTAAGCCCACAAACAAATCTGTGTTAAACTGGGTATCAACAAGAATTAATATTAGATTTTATTTACAAAAGAATCAGTATGTTAATTTGTTTATATAGATGCATTATCTCAATCAAATAACCAAAAATCACCAAACTTGGCACAAGTATTCTATAAAGTTTGGGAACGGAATACTAATATGTAATTGTTTAATATAATCATATAAATTTAAACATCAGTTCTATATAAGATCTAGAACGTATATTTCTCATGGTAATTATATAGCAATTTGGCTGTGTATTTTCATATTCATTTAATTCAATAGTTTCATAGGCTTTGATATTTAGTTGGTAGTTTTTGGCTGTTTTGTAAGTTCAATAATTGTTTTTGCTGAGTGGTGATTTATTTTTTGGTTGATTCGATAGGCTCAATAGTTTCAGATAAGAGATTGATGGTTTAATTAATTTGGCAGACTTAATAGACTTTAGCTAAGTGGTTGGAGGTTGGAATTTTTAATAGGTTTAATTGTTTCTGAACTTATTGATAGCTATCTACCAATATAAAAGCTAAAATAATTTAGAATCTGATTGATTTGATAAGTTTATTTTATTTGGCCGAGTGGTTGATGGTCTTTGGTCGAATCGATAGGATACAGTTTAGCTTTGGAGGTGATTAGTTATTGGTTGATTTGATAAGTTCAGTTAGTTTTAGCTGAGTGGTTGGTGGTTTTGGTTGCTTCGATTGAGCAATTAGATTTAGCTGAGTAGTTATTGCTTAGCTATATATAAAATCTAAATTAATCAATTCGAATCACCTGAAATTCTATAGACACTGTAGCGAAGCACGGGTAACTCCGCTAGTATATAAATAGATGTTGGTATATCTGTTTGAAATTTATAGACTCTGACACCATTTGACTGATCACCATGAAAGTTGGCACATATAAGTATTTTTTCATGGAGAAGGTTTATGAATTTTATAAAATTTATTATTTTCATAGTAAAATAAAAAGTTTTATGTGTAAGAAGTGAAATTCTATATGTTTTTAATGAAAATTGGTATATTGTTATGGCTGAGCAGTTTGGTATTCGGTTGATTTAATGCTTAAAAGATTTTGGTAAGCAGTTGGTGGTTTTGGGTTGATTAATAAGCTTGATAGTTTTAGCAGGCTGTTAGTGATTGGTTGATTCAATAAGTTAATTGGTTTTGGTAAATAGTTGGTGGGTTGGTTGTTTTGATAAGTTTAATTTTTTTACAAAAACAAAGCAGTTGATGATTGGTTGATTTGGTATATTCAATGGTTTTAGTAATTAGTAAATGGTTGGTGGTTTTGGTTGTTTTGATTTTGATAATTTTGGTTTTACAAGGTAGTTGGTGATTGTTTGATTTAGTATGTTCAATGGTTTTAGCTGAGCGGTTTAGTGGTTTATCAATATGAATCATCTGTTAAACTTTAAACACCATAGCAAAGCACGGGTATCTTGAGTTTAGTTTTATATAATTTTTAAAACCCGCCCAATTTGGTTCCCCTAATTAAAATACTTTTAGCAAGTTAGTTGAAGTTGATTAGTATTTTGGACATGTTACAAACATTTAATGATTTTAAATATAAAGAGCTGTTTTGAATAGCAGTTTGGTGCTATCTAATTGATTCAATAGGTTTATTTCATTTGGTAAGTGATTGATAGTATTCTTCAAAAAGGGGAAACCAATGTAGGTAGGTTTAGTTCAAAGGCATAATAAAATAAATAAAATCATATGTATATGGTAAAAAAATTTATAAAAACATAATGATAATTGGTTATCATTTCAACTGAGAAGTTTGACTTATTTGGTTGAGTTAAATTGACCAATAGTTTTGCCTAGGCAATTTGGTAAGTATTTAGTGGATATTGTTAGAATTGGGGAAGGGTGTATGCTTGCTGGTGTTAATTTGCCCCAGATTTTAACAATATTGCAGGAGAAATTCAATCTCTACTTCTAAAGTAAAGGGAGGTTTTCACCACTAGTTTATTTAATTATTAGTTGATTTAGGTTTGACATAATCTTCATTTGCCGCTGAATGCCATTTGTGGGTCATTGCAGGATTTTCTGGCAGGAAGCCAAAGTATTGTTACCAATCATCCAACTTTGATTCTGCTGACTAATTTGGAGCATCAGTAACTCATGCTAAGGATGCTTAAAGTTATTATTATATTAATATATTTTATATGATCAACTGGTGACTTGTGCTGAGGATGGATGACCTAATCTAATATTTGGTGAATTAGATGAGCAAATTGGGAGGGAATCACTATCATGAATGAACTGACAAGTTAGATTTCCATTCTGGATAGCTGAGGGGTTTCATAGGAACAGTAGCCTAGATTATAAATTGTCATTCTTTCCTCCAAGTAAAGATCTCTCTTTCCCATTTAAACTTAGTTTTTAGTTATTTATCAGCTTGATTAAAAGAAGATGGGACTGGAGATCCCCAAAGTAGGCACAGGGTGACACGCCTGGAGTGGCTGACACTGCCAGCTCCTATACCTCCTCCCTATGAGGAACTGGCAGGAACCTGGCCAACCAGCCATCAATAATGTTTGCTGACTGGCCATCAGCCCTGAGGAGTGCAGTGCGGGAGTGCCTTGGCTACCCAGGATGGGGAAGAACTTGCTGGGGCATGCCCAGATGGATTGGCAACATATTAGGATGGTGGGGCAGTGCAGATGTGCCTTGTCCACCCAGGATGGGGGCAGGACTCGCTGGGGCATACCATGGACCCTGAGGCTAAGGCAAAGTCATTAGTCTGCTGTGTTGGTGGGTTAGACGCAGACTTATAGGGGTTGGTACACCAATGAAGGTGAAATGGCAAGGTTCAACCAGTCTCCAAACTGGTTGTCCTAGCATAAAGTAGAGCCCACTGTTCAAAAAAGCATTTTTCTGACATCTTGAATTTCAATTTCAATATTTTACAAATCAATTTCAACATTTTATATTTTAATCTTAACACAATTTTTGGTTATTGTTTTATTTTAATATTCTTGCTGAAATAGTGCAAGCATATTATTGCCCACTATTTTTTTCATAAATAAAAAATATTTGCATATCCCTTATATCAAATTATAATTTATCAAAAAACAATGATGCTGAGAAATCAATGAGGCTATAGTTAGAACTAATTATGATGCAATCACTAAAAACTAAAAATTACCAAAATTAAATTATAAAATATTGAATTTCAAATATATAATATTAAAGTTGAAGTATAAAATGTTAATATTGAAGTATAATATTGAAATTGAAATATGAAAAGTTGAAATTGAAGTATAAAATGTTGAAATCTAATTGCAAAATGTAGAAATTAAAATGCAAAATGTTGAAATCAATTTGCAAAATATTGAAATCAAAATGCAAAATGTTGTAATCAAAGTAAAAATGGTATATTATATCAAAAAGCAATTAATCCTGATACAATGCTATTTATATAATATATTCTTGAGCTCCATTTATTTAATTTAATATAAAAAATATTGATAAAAGGGGAAGGGAGAAGGTGGGCTCTTATCTGGTTAAAAAGGGTAAGTGTAAGCCTTGGAGAATAACCCCAGTGGTTAGATTGGGAGAAATTTCCATTTAAAACTAAGAAAAAGAAAAAGCTAGTGGCCATCACTCTCATCACCCTAGGCAATTTAGCCTATGTTGTAGATGAAGAGTAGGTAACAGCATATCTACCAAGAATTTTTCCTCTTCCTCCTCTGTTCACCACCCAAGAGTTGATGAGGAAAATTCAGGAGGTGTGTCAGGAGGTGGCAGTGGTTAGAAGCTATTACCAGCAGAAGGTGAGCAGCAAATTGTCCCTTAGAGATGCCTTCTGTCAGTTTAAGTTCCGCCAGCTAAAAGAAATTAGTAACCAGCAAAAGTAAAACAATTAGGTCATTATCAGACTCAAAAATACCTATATGCTCTTCCCCACCATAGTAGTATAAATGAGTCCATCTCTAACATGTATGGATGCAACAAACCCCTTCTTTACTCAATGGAACCAGCCATATGTGGCCTAGCCATGGGTGTAACCTGATGTCTGCCAGAGGAGTCATTGCAGCACAAAGTTCAAACACTTTATAATAGTTATTCTTGGTAATTAAATTTGATACTAAACTAACAGAGCAGGTCATATATGAGTCAGGATTGACAATTAGCTAAAATGTCATCCGCTGTGACCAAATTATAAAATATTCTCTAAAAGTAATGTGTGCTTAGTCCAGTTCCAAATTCATCAAGCATATAGGGAAGCTGTCCCCAACTGGTACCACTGTTGCTCCATTTCCCCCTTTCCTATTTTTAGTCTAATTAAAAATCCTTATAAACCCAAATTTAATTTGAGTTTAAGAAGTCTGACAGACATTTAGAGGCTATGGTTTTCATTTTTGGAAATTTCTGGCTGGTGCTCATGGTTGCCCTCTTTCTTTTGTATCCTTTTGTATTATATATCTATGGCTATAACAGAGGTATTATGGCCAGAGTTTTGGGTGGTAACACATTATGAGTTTCAGGCTAGTATAATTCTTATCAGCATGCTCCATGCCAGTGAGGAGGGGATGCCATTATGCTGGTAGCATCATAGACTATAACTGGTCTAAGATTACCTGTACCAGTTACAGTTTTAGCACTAGTGGACTTACAGGCTATAAAATCTTAAGGTACATGGTCACTTTTTCATACCAAAAAATAATATGGGGGTAATGGCTAGCATTTATCATTGTAGCACCCCATGATCAGGTAAAATAATTTATTAAACTATCTAAGCTGATTCAAGAGATTTCAGATAGGTTTCAATACCAGACCCTTGTGATGGAGGTGCTCATAGTCCAATTTCTTGGCCAAAAGTGCCAAGTGTATAACCTATATATAATAATGATGGATACATTCTTGGAGAGAGAGCGGCTAGAATTCAACACATTAGCAAAAAAGAGGCCTTGAGTTGAGTTCCTGTCCAGGGCTTGTTTGTTGGAAAAAATCAGTGTTACAGTTTGAGTTTGACCAAACATAGGATATAAACTTCAGCCATAGTACCCTTACTGCTCTATAGAACACACCTTTATCATTGTCCCACTTATCACCATCATGTATTTCACCAACATCTTTAGCCCAACTACAAGAATTTATTAATTTTTCATACCCCAGCATAATAGTCTGTGTATGGAAGATTGATTCCATATGATCTTCTACCAGATATTTTGCTAGCACTTTCTCCTGCCCAATTTTAAGCATTTATTAGTTCAATATACAATAATGACTTCTGGTGGATTAATTCCTATCTTCTTGTCAACAAAAGCTATTCCCCAAACCAGTTATGTTCCTGTCAGCCAAAGATTACTAAAATCATTCCGCTGAGTCTATCCCAAATATCTCTGTCAATCAAAACCTTAAAAATGGGCCAACGCTAAACAAATAATTACCAAGATGCTTTCAATGTTAAACAGAGCACCTCCAGGATGTGCCTGACGTTAGACAGATGACTAATAGGTTTCATACATGTTTATCTACAGCTATTATCAGACTTTTAGATTAAATTTCAGATAATTCATGAGCTATAGTGAAGGATGAATCACTAGAGTCCAGAGTATAAATTGGAAGAGCCTGTACTGGAATAGGAACAAACGTGGCAATTCACCAATTGGTATATATTAGTCCCAAAGGAATGTGGACTCCCCTTATGCTGACTCTCCACCACTGGAAGCACCCAATGAGACTTCAGCTATTTGGAGTTTATTTTAGATTAGCTGGTATCCCTTATGCCAGATCCCCAATGCTGGAAGTACAAAAAGAGACTACAGCAGAATTGGAGGATTTAATAATAAAGCACAATTCTTATCAACTTTAAGTTTATTTCTGAGGTATACTATCTTAATATAGTTAGACTTGTTTGAGTGCCAATTATAACTGTAAAATTCTCGCCCAGTTGCAGTTCTGATTTCAACACTTGGTGCTCACTACAGGGTTGCACTATTGAAGCAACAGCCAACCCAGGAGAGAACAAATGGGTGATATGATAGAGGAATTGTGGGTCATATATGAGGATGAGCTTAACCAAATCCAGACTTATGAGGACGTCAAGGAGGTCATGGTTAAACAATGTGGTGCCATGATCATAGAAGTTTGGATTGAAGTAAGAGAGGGGGCTGTAGAGGGGGAGCAGAGATATATACTACACTCCTACAGAAAGAACTTATGTTAGTTACTGGGTATGCCAATAATGCTGAATGACGTCCCTCATTTAAAGATAATAGTGAGGAGGGAGAACAAAAATTATAATCTGCATACACGGCCTTTAGGAGGCTTGGAAGCCATTTTCCTGATGCTAGAGCAGCTCCAGAAGACTTACTGCCAGAATTACCTCTTTCTAGTAAATAAAATCTAAGGACAATGACCCTGCTGGTTTAAGGTCACCTAGCAAGAGTTTAACGGATCATCTGCCCAAAAATCTTTGACACTATTCCCCCTAATATTATGTCAGAAAAAATGAGTATCCAGGGAATAAATAAGGAAGAGCAAGATATTGCTACTCCTCTTTTTTTAGTACTAGTAGTGCCCAACCCAAAAGGGGGAGCTGCCACGCATCTTTATTTGCAAATGGGCCAAACAAAGAGATTATCATAAAGAAAAAAATTCCTAATATAGCCCCTAGGTTATCAGCCTAGGAAGCTATATCATATGACGAGGAGGATTTGGGGAAACTTTTGTCTGGCGCCCACTTTAGCTGGTGGACCATGGCGGACAGCATTGGGGTGGGAGTATCAGTGACATGGGGCATAAGGAGGTATAGTTGGGGGTTTTCTTCATTAATGAGGCTGGCGGTGTCCATTGCCTCAACATATTGAGCAAGTTGATGCTCAGCAAAAATGATGAGAGCTGGCACACAAGTAAATGACTTGATGCACCAGTGAGATATTGCTACTCCTCTTAACCTTGGGAGATTTTGTGCTCTACAATGACAATACTGGTCACCTGGGGATAGGGTATTTCACTGGAAGGAGCCCTTTAAAGATCTAGAGAGCCTAACCAAAACAATCATCAGTCTACAACCCAAGGTTTTAGCCCCCATTCATCAATAACTCTATCATCAGCTGTAGCCAATCTGTCAATCATTATGTTTAGTCAAATGGGGGAAATTTTGCAATTTAGTTTTTGAGCAAACATAAGATATAGACTCCAGCCATAGTACCTTTACTTCACTATAGAACTTACCTTTATCATTGTCCCAATTATTGACATCATATATTCTGCTAACATTTTTAGGCTCAAACACAAGCATTTATCAATTCGCCATACCCTTTTTCCAATTATCTGTGCATGGCAGAACAGTTCCTAATAAATTTGATGTCAAATATTTTGCTAGCGCTTTCTCCCAGCTGAATTTAAGCATTTGATAAACCAATATGCAATCCTGACTTATAATATCCAAATACTATCTGAATTGTCAACTGAATGCCCAGTTTCCCAAACCAGTTCCATTCCCTTCAGTCAAAGATTAACATAATCATTCCGCTGGAATATATCCCAAATATCTCTGTTGATGGAGACCCTAAAAATGGGCTCAACGTTGAACAAATGATTACCAAGATACCCTTAATGTTTTACAGATCAAAGATGTGCCCAGCGTTGGACAGATAACTGTCAGGTTTTAGACGCATTTATCCACATGCTATTAGCAGGCCATAACAAGGAGATGCTAGAAGATTTATGAGCTATAGTGAAGGCTGATTCACCAGAGTTCAGTGTATAAATTGGAAGGGCCTGTACTGGAATAGGAACAAACACAGCTTTCAAATTCTGGTGGTTGACTCAAAAATCAACCCTTTAACAACCATCAGATCAGGATGATTATTCTCCCAAATGCTTGAGCTAATACCCTAATTCTCTCCTCAAAGCCTATTGCAACTACTCAGCTCAGACCAAATATCTTAACATCAATTCAATCAATTACTTTATCAAAAAGCTTAGGCTGAAACGCTTGCACATTATGGTTGATTATCACTGCACCAAATCTCAGCAATTGTTCCCAACTACTGGGAAAATATCAAACATTAAGTATACAAAAACATTTGGGACTGACCTGAAGTTAACGTTTAAAAGTCTTATGGACAATCAGATGAGCAATAATGTAATCAATATACCGCCCTCAGGGCAAAAATCATATGTCAATCTGCTTAATTGGCACAATAGCACTTGCACATGGACCACCCAAAAGGGAGTACCTAGTGCTATTGAGAGAGAGGTCTGCTGACGTCCTGATTTAGGGGTACATCATCTACTTTAATTGATACAAGAATTTCACAGAAGGTGTATTTTGTCAGCAGTATGACAAAACTCAAATCAAAAGATTTTAGGACAATTTTGCATGTTTTTATCAAAATTTTTGTCACTAAAGTACTCCCAATTTTGAGAGTATTTGCCACCAATAAACCTAAGAATAGGTCTCAGTCATATTAGTTCAAGGGCTGAACTGAGGTCATAAAATATCTGTTGAAATTTTGTGCTTGAATGTGGCCAGGAGATTCCCTAGAGGTATAAATACCAGCGCCTGGCCTAATGACTGATTATCAAAATAAATATCTTCTAATGAAAGATATTTTATTTCATCTATTTCCAGATTTTGTTCAGAATCCTTTCTTTGAGAGTGCTGACAAGCTGGAAGTGCCAAACCCCCAGCTTGTTTCTATCCCTACCCCAGAAGTTATTCCCAATTATGAAGAAAATATTAAGCCCAAAATCAAACAGAAGAGTTGAGGCTATTTCAAAAGATCTAGTAAGTTTCCAAATGGTCAGAATACTGTAAGCCACTGGCTAGATCAAGGATTAATTGGCTGAACTTTTTCCTGATTTAGCATGCAGGATTTCATATAAACAAGTGAGCTATCCTTGGAACTTCACAACTGGTGCTCACTTAAAACTGGTGCTCACTTAAAGCTGGTGACACTCTCTAAAATGGATTCACATAACCAATTCCTAGCAGATTTGGCCAGATGAGAAATTGACAATGAGATGAAAACTAGCAACAATGACATCTCATATTATTTTACCAGCCGCCATGGCTCTGAAGCTGGTACCTCCTACTCCTGAAATCTTATCACAGTGGGGGGGAGCTCATGCAGCAAAACCAGCTGTCCCAAATAGGGATGAGGATGATGCCTTGAACAAAGAGAAATTTTCAAAATTTGGACGGTTGTGTCAAGATTTCAGTCCAGAAATACTGAAATTACTCAAGAGAATTGGGAACTCAGAATGAAATTATCAACTTCAAATTCCCAAGTAGACAGTATGACCAAAGACATTAAAAGCATAACGTCTAGTCAAGCTTTATTTAAAGAAAAGCATGACAACCTTAGAAAAGAACTCAAATCCCTCAAAAATCAAAGATGCCAATTCTCAACCAGCTTTAATAAAAAAATAGGAAAAAGCTCTGACCATTTGGCCAAAAAAAGTTTGGAAAAACAACTAAGGGCTGAATTCAAGCATCAGAATCCAGTAGTTCAGAGCTATATTGTGAAATTGAATCATTGGAAATTGACACTGATGCAGAAACCAATATTTCAAACATCCATTCTATGCCTAGAATACTGGCAGCAATCCCAACTCCAGATACTCCTTAATGGGAAAGAGGGCTGATTATGAGTGATGATACACCAAGACGTTCAAGAAGAAGCACAACCCCTATGCTCAAAACAGGGAAAGATGACTTCCACCACTTAATTTACAAAAGTTAGATAAGGATGGGAACGTTCATTCTTTCCTCAAGCTATTTGAAAAAGCAATGAGGGGAGCATCAGACCATGCAAAAGGATCAGCACTGATTAACTCAATCAATGCTCATAACTGTGACCTCATTATGCCCCATTTGGGCGATGATTGGTCCTATATGGATGCCAAAATTTCAGTAACAAAACAGGTTGGAGGGCCTGAGAAATTAGAAACCCAAAAAAGAGAGCTTATTAATGTTGAATATAAACAGAGTGAGACTATTAAGGACTTTTCAGAAATTTTTTTTTCATGAGGCACAAGTTCTGCGTAGGTGCAATGCAATAGTTAATTATGATACTAAGAATGCAATGGAACATGCAGTTATGCCCTTCCATGAACTGCACAATATCATGATCATGCATTCAATGGAATCTTGAAAATACAAGAACTTACCAATCACTTGAGAAGATGTTCCCATAATTTCAATACCCCTAATAGGTCCAAGGATCAGCAAAAATCCCAATTTTTGGACCCAAAAAATAACACTATGTCTGACCAAGGAAAAAATTTCTGAACTATGAAGCAAAAATTCGAGCAAAAGCAGAAAAAAAGGCCGATTACATGCCATAACTTTGGTCAAAAGGGGCACTTTGCTAGCAAATGCTACAGACGGTCCAACAAAAAGCCTGGGGTCAACGTTGCTCTAGAAATCAACAGTGACAGTGAGGCGGGAAAAGAGCAGGTGGAGTAGAGGCGGAATGCTCTAACTCCACTGATGTTCAAACCATTCCATTTGACCCTGGTGAGCTCTTTAGGGCTAAAGATGTTGCCAAAGATAACCTCCACCATATAGTGCTAATGATGTCATGATGGTCACTACTCAAGACACAGCAAAAGCAACTAAACCCTTGAAAATTACCAAAGAAGCTCAAGCAGAGGTATCAAAACCTTATGCAAAACATATTATTGATCAGGGTTTAGGCCTCCAACCCAAATGTTCAACCAACCTACCTAATCTTAACAATGTTTAAGTAGCTATTCCCATGAAGACCTTAGCAGATAACTTTCCAGATATTTGCTCAA
>JAKSZP010003427.1:0-30529 GCA_022478985.1 Massospora cicadina | reverse complement strand
CTCCCAGCTTGTATCTATCCCTGCCTTAGAAGTTATTCCTAATTATGAAGAATTATTGAGCCCAAAATTGACCAGAAGAGTCAGGGCTATTTTAATAAGCATAGTGAGTTTCAAAACAGTCAGAATACCATAAGCCACTGGTAAGATCAAGGATTAATTGGCTAAACTTCTTCCCAATTTAGTGTGCAGAATTTTAATTATCAATCAAGATATCCTTGGAATTTCACAATATATGACTGAAGTTTGACTACCTTATCTCCAGTACCTAAAAAGTTGGTTAGTTAATATCCCATGCGACCCACCAGAAGAGCCCCTGTAGCGAGCACCAGATGTAGTGCGCAAAACAGGCACATTACTGCACAGGCATAGTTTTTCCTGGACTCCTTCAATCATCCTTGATTACATGACCTCTGTACCATAAAAAATTATGTTTTGCTGAGTATTATACAAAGAGCTATACAATAATTAATATTTTTCTTTTCCTGGTTTAGTGAATCTCAACTCCAAGAATGACTTCTGATAAAACAAGGTAAGTTTGTGCAAATGTCAGTTCTTTACTATAATAAAAATGGATTATATCCAATTGATCCTCTAGACACAAAATAAAGATGTTCTATTGCCAGTATCACGATCAATGGCGAGTACAATGGGCACAATAAATACTTTGAGCACAATAGACATACTTTTGACAATTTAAAGGGAAAAGTTGATTTAGAGGATAGGGGTTGCCGCGTGATAACTCTTGAATGATTTGGGGGCTCAAGAGGCAGGATCAATGTTATGGGCAGTTAAGCAGATGGCACAATGATGTTCATTATTATAACAACCAGTAACAATTGGTAGTCAATTATCTAGATACAATAAAGCCTCAACAACACCCTACAGTTTTTACAAATGGTGCTAGCTTCCCCTGATGTTGTTCTTTAACACGCTGACTGCCCACTACAAGTTATCTCAAAGTTGGCAGCCAACATTTTAAGAGATACTAAACTTCATTTTAATTGAGCTATAAAAATAGCTGAGAAAATCAGAATAATATCTTAAGTTTTTAACATGTTGACTTCCAACTACAAGTTATCTCATAGTTGCATTTAACATGTTAAAAAACATTATGATTTACAGATATGAACTCAGTTATTTTTTAAACTTGAGGGGTCATCAACTTTTTGCATATTACTGTCAGCGTTCTCTACTTCCAGATACCATTGGTGTTCAGGAACAAAAAGATAATATTGAAAACAGAGTAATTGTAGAGTTATGATCATGAATTCTATCCACCCTGATGATTATTTTATAAAAACAATGGTAAAAGAAGTATACTTCTACAATCAATGCCATGGAAATCATATTTTAGTCCTGAAGAGGACATCACAATTTTATCCGGAGATCAAGGGCTTGCGTCAGTGGCTATTGGTATCTAAAGCACTCAAAGAATTCTCTATATTTCTGGACTATGAGTTCTACAAGCCCAGGAGCTAAGAGTACTTCCATGTTACCATCTAGTACTAAAAAAAGAGTACTTCCATGTTTTTAAATTAAAATTATACTGAGGACCTTAAGGTGTTGTTTAGGAACATCATTTTGAAACTAATGCAAATGAAGAAGGGCCATGCATGGAACATACTAACTTAACAAATTTACATTAATGAGGCGATACAATCTGTTACTAATTTCAAAGAATTTCTAACCTGAATCTCAACTATGAAGTCAGAAGAGAATATGAAGCCTTGTAGTATAATATATTTAGCAAAAAAACTTAAACTTCGGATTTAGTCATGTAGAAGTACACAAAAATGGGCATGGGAACATCTCTCCCACTCAAATCAAAGACTTACAAAATATCTAAGAGTGGTGAAGATATATATTATCTGAGTTTATAACGGTTTATGGACGCAAACCTCATGAGACTTAAAAAAACTAATAAACGTCTCCCAACTTACTAGTGTGCAAAGAAGGTTGGAGGCCACAGAGCTGTAATAAACTATCAGCGATTAACAAAAAGCATTCAAGGTGGATTGACCTTGGGACAAATATAGCACACCGATTTTTTCTAGATAGTATAAGTTTTGAACTTGTATTGAACAAAACCTGCACTATGGTGGAAGCAGGAATTGCTCAGAAAGGCTAACCACCCTTTCAGTGGCTCAACAAAGTAGAAAACTAATTTATATTTTATACCACAGTTGGACTATGTCTTGAAGATACTGGAATAGTCTAAGTACTTTTCTGCCATGGAACTAAATCTAAAATAATTCTAAATTGAGTTGTTATCCGCAAATCATGAGAAATGTTCATTGATAAATGAATAAGGTCTATCTAAACCAACTTGTAAGTCTAAAGGCTCTGCAATCTTTATGCTACCTTCCAAAGAGCCATTAACATAATATTGACGACCTTAAGCTCTCCTATGTCTTATTTTATCTGAATAATATTCCTTTCATCATCTAGACATTCTTCAAGCACCTTAAACACCCCTAAGAAGTCTTCACATGCCTCCATCCATATAAAAGAAATTGGAATCCAAGGAAATGCATTTTTCTGTAACAACGATTAGAGTTTCTTGGTCACTACATATAAAAAAGGAATCCACTTTTATAAAAATAGAGGGTATTTTTAGAAAGGGTTACCCAAGTGTATGAGAGATGTATATGTCTTATTGTGTAAGATTGGATAATATAACTAGTTAGCACCCCAATTCATGGACATTGCCACCCTCTTACACACTTATTATTGATAGTATGAATAAAGTGATTAACAGAAGAAGAAAAGTGACAAAAAAAGCTCAAGCGATATCTAATGGAAGCTCCTAATTTAGCTTATCCTATCCTGAAAAAGACTTCTTATTTTTTTACTGATTCAGCTGTCAGGATCTGACATTATGATTAAGTCAAGTTCTAACTTCCAAATTAAGCCTCAATAAGTCGACTCTCAAGACAGCGTGAAAGTAAACTTATCCTGAGGGCACTGATATTAGATCTGATCAGGAATCATCATGCACATGAGAATCAATGGAGACGCCTTCAAGAATCCCATCCCCACTTCCTGAACCTTGAGATCTGCGACCCTTCCTGCTTCAGTCACAAGGACAATGAAAAACAATAGAGGCACTAAACAGGTTGTTGATCCAAAAGACAGTGAAAGATCCTGATTGTACAGGGTCATGAAGGTCCCCAAGGCACCAAGTCCCCATACGCCCTGTAGATATTGACGCCTTTTAACTCATTAAAGTAGTCTATTTCGCCCCATTTTTCAGTATTGACCTTTCCACTGGTTTACAGCTTTGAGCCCATTTTAGAACTTTGGCGTCAGTCAAGAGAACTGTTACGCCAGGAAAATGGTGCTCACTACAGGGGGCTCAGAGCTGATCAAGTGAGAATGTTTATCATGAACAATGAAGAATAGTAGCAATCAAGATTATTAACCTGCCAATTAGTCAAGGAGCATCAAATTATGGATTAGCACCTCATGATATTAAGTACCACTATTCAGCCCAAAAGCTTACAGTTTTGGGCCGCTTTCCAATTTACTCTAACTTTCATTGATGGCGATCAGTATCAACTTCAATATGAGAGCCTCAACGAAATATCCAACACTTACTAAATGGCATATTCTGTGGGAGGCCGCTCCAGTCAAACCCGCGTTTCTTTGGTGCCTTCCATGATGTGGTATCTATAAACCTCTTTCTACTGCCAGGAGAATTGGCTTTGGGACCAAACACTATTTACAGAATTTTATCCATCCTGCCATCCATAGCCTCCTACAGTAGTCAGGTTGCACCACCATAAAGTCTCCCAATAACTAGGGCTTACATAAACCTTACACTCCCACTTTGTCAATTTCTATATTGCGGCCTCCTGTCAGGTGAACAGCAAGTAAGAATTATACTGGCCTGCCAGCCAAGGTGCCAGAGCACCTGAACGGCAAACCAAATGCCCAAGGCACTGCTGCTGATATGACATATATGGAACCAGGAAGTAATTCCACCAATATCTGCCGGTGAGCCAGAATTTAGTACAAGCACAAAATAAAGTACCAGACAAACATGGCCACTAACCCTGAGGGGTATGAGAGCATCGGCGGAAAAGGCAGTTTAATTCTCACCATATAAAAACTAAATTTTGAGGAGGTTTTTTTAATGGAAACTTTAAGGAAGAAAATTGACCAACAATTTCTCAGTGCGATGCAACTGATTAAATAGTAATTGATTTGGAGGGGAAACAAGCCAGTATCAGGTCCCACAAGTTCAATCTAATTGGCGAATTGTTTGGGAATGGGGAAAAGATAATTTAACTGGGAACTGACATCATAGAATTTGGTGGCAGGCTGAGTTGCTGTTGGTTTGACCTCAAACATCTGAACTGAGGCTCAACTGCATTTCTAACAGTTGGCGTGAAAGCATTTAGCCCAACAAGCAGCAGAAATCCCACAAGGCCACCCCACATAGGGGTGGGCCCATTTGGTTGGGAATGGGTTTGGGACGTCCAACCCACCCGTGCTCAGTCACTGGGCCATTTGTTCAGTCAGTGGCATTACATCAGGCACAACGCCCAATTTGTCAGCAGGAAGCTTCGAAACCTCATCAATGATGGCTGATGCTGTTACCTGCCCATTGGGGGTGATCCCCAATGATTTTGGGAGGGGGAGATTTTTCAATTGTTGTGTTAACCGAGTTGCAACTGTTGGGCATTCCAGCTAATAGATCAGACTTCATACCTTTTCAACCATTTGAAATTTGAGCATTGGGCTGATTGCCACTCAAATTAGTTCCAATCAGTTTCATTTCAGCAATTTCAGTACGGATTTTACTAATTCCTCATAACAGTTCTGCCAAGGATAATGTGGGTACTGGAAGCGGGATCTGAAGTGGGAGAGCTGTTACCCAGTGCTCATCTACCACGTGAGCGAGATTGCCCTGAGTAATGAGGGGTACAGCCATCCTCTTCGGTGCCTCCTTGCTCAGGAATGGGAAAATGGCCCAATTGACGCCCAGAGGACGTTCCTGGGACTTACATTACCCTTTCCTTTTTCCAAGGGAAGGATTTCACCGCCAGGAAACTGCACAAGAGCCACAATCTTGTGCGCCTTGGGTAACTTGATCGCCATAATCGTCGCGACTTTTTGGAAGGATGGGGAGCTTTGGGGTGGGATATGTGGATCGCTTCAACCAGGTCCATGCAATTTGTGCAATCGCGCGCCTTGACCCAACTGTTTTTGTAGGCTGGATACCCTTTCCAGGCCATGAGATATTGTACAGAGCGTCAGAATTTCCAGGATGCCAGGATAGCCTCTACCTCAGCCTCTTCCCCATTTTTGATGATGATCGGTTCTGGTTCCATGGGAATTGCACCCTTGAAGGGCCAGCTGGGAAACATGAAAAATGGGATGCTGCTTCCAATGCGCAGGGAGCTTCAGTCAGAACGCCCCATTGCCCAATACCTCCTCCATCAAATGGGGACCCAAGCATTTACTGGCGAATTTATGGGAAGGGGCCTGGATTCTTAAGTGATGGGTATCAAGCATAACGTAGGAGCCCACTGTAAACTCATGACTCAGAAGATGCTTACGATCCATGAACCACTTGTAGTTGTCTATGGCTTTGGTGAGGTGTTCCCGCACTAAGGCTTGAGTTGATCTAATATGGGAAGCATGGTCCGCGGAAGCTTGAACCTCAAACTGCAAGCACGGGCCCAACTGAAAATGAAGGATTATAATCCAACATTGCTTCATAGGGGGAAAGCCCCGTGGACGTGTGGGTCCCATTATTGTACACAAATTGAGCGAGAGGGAGGTCATCAGCCCAAGTATCCTGCGCGGCTGCAGCATAGCAACGCAGGTACTGCTCTGGAACTTGATTGACCTGCTCGGTCTGTCCATTGGACTGAGGATGATACGCTGTGGAGCAACAGGGGGATATTTTCATGATCAATAGTAGTTCACTCCAAAGCCGCGCGGTGAACTGTGAGCCATGGTCACTGATGATCTCCTGGGGGAGACCAAACATTGAAAACGCATGGCGTACAAAAAAACGGGCAGTTTCTTCTGATATAATTGTGGAAATACAAGGTATAAAAAGGGAAAATTTTGTGAAGCGATCCACCACTACCATCACCACTGTGAACCTGTTAGAACAGGGGAGCTTGACGATAAAGTCTACGGACACCAATGTTCATGGGCCCTCCACCTGCTGTAAGGGGTTCAGGAGGCCATTTTAGCCATAATGATATGACTTAGCCCTGGTGCAAGTAACACAATTGGCGATCCAGGCCGGAACTTCTTTGTCAAACCTGCCCAATTGTAGGTCCATTTGATCAAATTGATGCATTTCTTAATACCAGGGTGACCAACCGTGGGGATTGTGATGTGCGCGAAATACCTCAGTTCAGAAGGAGGGGGAACCCAAACGTGAGATCAAAAATATATAAGACCCTCCTTCAGTGAGTATAAGTAGTGTTTATGATTCTGGTGGGATAACTGCTCAACCAACTCCACGCCCTCAGGGAAGGCCATTTGACTGGCTAAGACCTGAGCAACTAATGGAGCGTCGTGAGCCAGAGTGATGGAAGAAACGATGGGGGGAACAATTACAAGATTTGTGTGGTAGGAATCACAGTAACGAGATCCACTTCCTCTGTATCTGCAGAATTGTGGGTGGGGCTGCAGCTGAGAAAATTGGGAAGTACATTGAGTGCACATTTTACGATTTTGTATTTGAAGTTGAAACTGCACAGGTCCCAATAGGTTTGGGCTTGCCGATGTGTCAATTTTTAGGGTTTATGGGAGTACAAAAGGGCCTGGTGATCCATGAGGACCATTAGTTCATGTTGAGCACCCTGTAACAGGTACCTCCAATGAGTTAGGGCCCATGCAATGGCTGCCAACTCCTTGTCATAAATAGTCCAAGACTGCTCTGTAGAGGTAAACTTTCGGGAAAAGTAGGCGACTGGGTATTCCAAGCCATCATGCTCCTGGAGCAAAACTGCTCCAACAGCTACTGACGATGTGTCACATGCAATGATATACAGTTTGGCAGGATCCGCTTGTTTCATTATGGGAGGGGATAGAAACTCCTCTTTGATCAATCCAAACGCCTGTTGGCATTTGTCCGTCCAGCAAAATGGCACATTTTTCCCTGTAAAGGGGTGGAGTGGGGCAGCGAGCTGGGAAAGTGCTGGGGAGAACTTTTTTAAGAAAATGATGGTTCCCAAGAAACTCCGTAGTTGTTTCTGGGTAGTTGGGGTTGGCCGTTCCTGGATAGCATCCAACTTATTGGGAGGTATTGAGTAACCATCTTTAAGGATGAGGTTCCCGAGAAAGGTAACCTCCTCTGTATAGAACTCACACTTGGAAGGCTTGACGAACAAGCCTACCTTATGTAAGGCGGTCACAACTGCTTCCAAGTCAGTAGCGTGTTGTTTGGGAATCAAGGAGTGAACCAGAATGTCATCAATATATGCTACTGCGCAGGTAAACCAGAGGTAACCCAGTACATTGTTGATCATGCATTGAAACATAGCGGGAGCGTTCTTCAGCCCAAAGGGCATCACACAGAATTGGAAAATGCCCCGCTTCAACCAGATTGCTGCTAACCATTTTTGCCCTTTTATTACCCAAATCTGGTTGAATGCATTGATGAGATCCAGCTTAGAAAACACCCGCGATTAAACGATTGCTTGGCTTATCATCTGTTCTAAAGGCAGGGGGTAGGGATTGGAAACTGTGATTTTATTAAGATTTCCATAGTCCACACAGGGGCGGAGAGAACCATCAGCTTTTTTAGCAAAGATGATGGGAGACACGACGGGCAACATCTCCTTGAACAACCACCCTTTTCTCAACATATCATCCAACCAGGTGTTGAGCGCGGCCTCCTCCTCTGCTGTGTGGGGATACAACGGGCAGTTGATATTCACCAACTTCACCATTGTGCGAAAACCACAGTTAAATCTAGTGTGGGGGGGCAAATGATCCGCCTTTTCAGAATCAAAAATGCTTTGATAGCGCATTAAACTTTCTGGAAAATTGGATGGTATTCCTTTAGGGAAGACGAGGGACGTGATAAAACTGCAACCTTAAGCTTTCTTAAGAGTGTCAACTAGGGAGAATTCACCCTCCAGTGATCATTAGTGAGCAACAGCATGTTGGACTCCAGGTGGATTTTGACATGTTGCCAGCGCCACCATCTCACTCCTAAGATCACTGGAAACACCAAGTTTGGCATAGCAGAAAAGCGATTGCAGAAGCTGTACTGGTGTATTGAAAATGTGACTGGTTGACGTACCAGGTATGAAGTTTGATAGGTTGACGATGCTACCATCACTGAAGGACCTGCATCCATGGCAATTTCCAATCGCTGAGCCAGTTCTACACTCATAAAATTTCCGCGGCTTCAGTGTCCACCAGGGCCTCAAAGGAGACGTGATGGTACTTAACACTAATCTTCATGGGTACTAGGAAGTAAGCGGAGTTCTCTTTATTGGTAGCTGTGGATGAATCCAGTGATACCAAAGAGATGGTATTGGGGTAAGGGGAAACCACTAGGCTTTGGTGGGGAGCAAACTCGTTGCAAGTTGGGATGTCAGATTCTGCTGACATGAGCAGAATAGCCACGGCAACTATGGGGTATGGGTTTGGAGTTTTGAGTGGGATGAAACTAATGTGGGCAGAGATAATCTTCTTTGCGACCTGATTCAGTTGGAAAGAAGGGACCATTGCTGCGCCAATATCTACGAGAAAGGCGGAAATGGTAGAGATTAATGGTTGGTTGATTATGTCAGGCAAACAGCAAGTAAGAATTAGACTGGACTGCCAGCCAAGGTGCCAGAGCACCCAAACGGCAAACCAGAATGCCCAAGGCACTACTGCTGATATGACGAATATGTAACTGGAAAGGAATTCCACCAATATCTGCTGGTGAGCCAGAATTTAGTGCAGGCACAAAATAAAGTACCAGACAAACATGGCCATTAACCCTGAGGGGTATGAGAGCATCGGCGGAAAAGGCAGTTTAATTCTCACCATATAAAAACTAAATTTTGGGGAGGTTTTTTTAATGGAAACTTTAAGAAAGAAAATTGACTAACATTTTCTCAGTGCGATGCAACTGATTAGATAGTAGTTGATTTGGAGGGGAAACAAGCCAGTATCAGGTTCCACAAGTTCAATCTAATTGGCGAATTGTTTGGGAATGGGGAAAAGATAATTTAACTGTGAACTGACATCATAGAATTTGGTGGCAGGCTGAGTTGCTGTTGGTTTGACCTCAAACATCTGAACTGAGGCTCAACTGCATTTCTAACAGTTGGCGTGAAAGCATTTAGCCCAACAAGCAGCAGAAATCCCACAAGGCCACCCCACATAGGGGTGGGCCCGTTTGGTTGGAAATGGGTTTGGGACGTCCAACCCACCCATGCTCGGTTGCTGAGCCATTCATTTGGTCAGTGGCATTTCATCAGGCGCAACGCCCAATTTGTCAGCAGAAAGCTTTAAAACCTCATCAATGGTGTCTGATGCTGTTACCTGCCCATCGGGGTGTTCCCTGATGATTTTGGGAGGGGGAAGATTTTTTCAATCGTTGTGTTAGCTGAGTTGCAACCATCAGGCATTCCAGCCAATAGATTGGTCTTCATACCTTTTTGACCATTTGAAATCTGAGCATTGGGCTGATTGCCGCTCAAATTAGTTCTGGTCAGTTTCATTTTGGCAATCTTGGTACAGATTTTGCTGATTCCTCGTAACAGTTCTGCTGAGGATAGTGTGGGTACTGGAAGTGGGATCCAAAGCGGGAGAACTGTTACTCAGCACTCATCTACCACGTGAGCAAGATCGCCCTGAGTAACAAGGGGTACAGCCATCTTCTTTGGTGCCTTCTTGCTCAGGAATGAGAAAATGGCCCAATTAATGCCCAGAGGACGTTCCCCGGGACTTACACCTCCTCCTTCATCCTTGACAATTAGGAAGCTATTGTCAGTTTTTATTGATTAATCAATAAAGCCCACAATAAACACACGTTGTTAGATATCAGGATTACCAGCTAACTCAAGGACCAGTTTCAGCATATACAACTTTTTGAGATGCCTGGAATCAACGCCACAAACAAGTCAAGGACCTGTTGCAGACCCTTCAGCAGCATTACCAGGAGCTAGCCTCTCACAGATAAGCCTCTTGGGAGTGAGGGTCTCCCCTCAAGGGCCCTCTGAACCCTCAGTACCTACTCCTGGCGACCCTGACGACTCCTGGAAAAAGGACGTTTTGACAGCCCTTGCCGCCTTATGTGATCAAGTCTGCAATGTGGCTTAGGGGTGCAAACTTCAGGTGGACGGAGCCTCTCTTGACCCTAGGGTCTCTAAAGACTTATTAGAGAATTTGATAATCTTAGCGCCTTCAATAAGCCCACCAATAATTGCATCTCTTAGCTTGAGCAAACCAGTTGAGAGTTCTCATATGCTTGAACACTCTAGAGAGCCAGCTTCGTCTTCAACGGCTGACATCTAAGCATTAAAAAAAGCAGGTCGCTCACAAGGCCTACTTTACCTCCATAAACTGAAACCGGGATTCATCTAAGAGTAGCTTGAAGGTTTGAGATGATGGCTGGATCAACAGGATTCTCACGACTATGTGGAACCTGAAATTTCTGAGCCTACACTGATTCCTGGTGCCAATACCCTTTACACTCCTATTGTAACTAATTTTAAGCATAGTTTTAATGAGAAGTTCACCTTAGCCAGGAAAGCATTTCTTCCTTCATATATGTCTATGGGAGTTCCATGAAAGATGCTACTGACTGACAGAAGGTGAAGCATATCCACTCCTTCCTGAATAGCACAGCTCAAGAGATTATGACTCCCCATCTAAAGTAATGCCATACATGAGAACAGGTCCATATCCCCTTAATCCAGGAATATTGCAGCAAACAAGCCCTGGCCAATCAAAAGAAAGCGTTGATGGTATTCTTCTGAATAAAGGGGAGATCCCTGTGGAGTTCACCAGCTGCTTTTTACGCCCAAGCACAGCCATTAGTAACCACAAACCGCATTATCCTGGAAAAGGCCATAACTGCAGTCATCTAGGCGTTGGGATCTAATCCTGAGGTTCAAATGCACATGGTCATCCAGAAGAATGGCTTAACATGCATTTGGAAATTAAGTAAACTCTCAATAAGGTACCTGCATTAACCCTGCATCCTAAGTCCACCACCTCTGTCTCCTCCAACTGTCCTCATGTCCATGTTGCCAAAAACCAGAAGAAATTTCAACCTCAATGCACCTACTGCAATGATTTCAACACAGCGCCAAGACCTGCTGGAAACAGCTTTCTGAGGAGGCGAGATAAAGGACGTCATGATAAAGGACGAGGCACTACATGCTGACATCCCTACCTCACCTCAAGGACCATCAGTGACCTCTAATGAGCCTGGAGTTATCATACCCAAAGTAGAAGCTTCTGTACCCATTAATAATAAAGAATCTGATACTGTTTACTCTTCTTCTGATGAATTTCTATGTAACACACGCTATCTTTGCAGTTTGCAAGTTTAGTTGCCTGTGTTGCTGTTCAAGTTTATAAAATCCCAGTACATACCATTGTTGATAGTGGTTCCTTATTAATGACATTTTACCCAAACTGATGAAATGCATCAAAATTGCTCCAGACTTGCCACAATACACAGGATATGGCACGGCTGAACTGCAGTGTACTTTCTCTATTAGGTCCTATTCTTTCTTACCTATCTGATTTTTGAAGGTTTAAGTGAATTTCCTCACAATTGCAATAGATAACTTGATCTATGATCTACTCCTTGGGGACTCAGTTTCTCTAAGACTAAACTGTGGTAGTGCAATACATTGAAGGATTTTTATCCCTTCTGGGACATCAGATTAACTGGTTTTCAAGACCTCACGCAATGCTAAAACGGAGATCAAGGCTCAGGCTTGCCTATTAGAGAGTGAAAGCCAAATCAACTGACTTGAGTATCATATGAGGGACTCTCACGTAATGATGCCCTCGCCTTCAATAGATGGTCAAGAAGGCATGCTGATATATTTTGCAAGGATGACCAGTATACTTATAAGTCCCAGGTTATTGTTGACACCTGGGTTCAAATCAAAATACCCTTCAATTACCTGCTGGAGAGCCAAGGTCAAGATAACTCTCGTTGGTCAAGGATGTCCTTATCCTATCTAGGAATTTCAGATCCCACCTATGTTGGATCCATATTGGTGTTGTTGACTAATCTTAATGACAAACCTAGGGTGGTGGTCCTTGATACTTCAGCTGCTTATGTTCACCTTCTACCAGTATAGGCTGGTGATAATGTCTGCAGCTTTGTAAGTCTAAAGGATTTTGGCTTGGAAACGCTACCATCTGTGGCTCTAGTAGACAATTGTATTGGGAAAGAGCTCACTGAGGAACAACAGAGATAGGTTAGGAATTATTGGAGGAATTTTCAGACCTCTTATTGGCCTCTGGATAAGATTTAGAAAAATGAGTGGGGTACTACATCATGTGGAGACTGGGGATAAACCCCCCATTTGTTTAAGACCTTATCAAAAAAAGTAAGAATAAAGAAGCCCAGGTGGAAGTAGAGCTCAAGCATCTATTTGAAGCCGGTCTTTTGGTGCCTTCACGAAGCCCTTGGACATCCTCCTCCTGTTAGTTTGGAAGAAGGATGGCAGCCATTGCGTGGTGATGGACTATCATCAGCTCAATTTCATCACTAAGAAAGACATCTATCATTTTCCCCAAACTGATGATTCTCTCCGCTTGCTCACCAGGTTGCAATACTTTTCTGCAATGAATATTGCTAGCGAATATTGGCAGGTGGAGATCGCCCCCAAATACCAAGCCAAGTGTGTACTAATAGCCAATGAAGGGCTATTTGAACATATGAGGATGCCCCAGGGCCTTTGCAACGCGTCAGACACCTTTCAACGCGACATGGACGGGATCCTAGGGGACTTAAACTTTTCCTGTGTCCTTGTATACATTAACGATGTTATTGTCTTTTCATTAACCTTTGATGGTCATATAGAACACCTCCAGAAAGTCATCAATTGTCTTGGAAATGCTTTAATAAAACTTAAGTCTTCAAAGTGCTCTTTCTTTTAATCAGATTTGGAGTTCCTCGGACATAAGTTCTCAAAAATATTCAGACCATCTCAGAAAAAGTTGATTTCATTGAGAAAATATTGCGCCCCCAAAGCCTATGGGTTTTAAGTATTCCTAGAAATAGTAGTCTATTATTTTCAGTTTATCTCTCAGTTTGACAACCTAGCCAAGCCCCTATTCTATCTCCTACAAAAGAACGTGTCTTTGAGTGGTGGCCTGAACAAGAGCAGTCGTTAACGCTTTGCAGACTGCTCTTTGCACTAAACTCATTTTAGTTCATCTGCACTTCAATCAACCCTCCTTGCTATTCATAAATGCTAGTGAAGTTGCCGTTGGGGCCATTTTTGCACAGCACGTTGAAAATCAGGTTAATCATATAGTAGATTACCGTAGGAAGACTTTGAATAAGAACAACCGGAACTATAGCATTACTGAATGAGAGTTCCTGGCCGTCTTGTTAGCAAGAAAGATCTTTTGTCCTTACCTCTATGGCACCCACTTCACCATTGTCACTGACCTCTAATCACTACGAAGGCTGCAGCAAATGAAGGATTTGAATGTCCTGTTAGCCAGATGGGCCCTAAGGCTGTAGAACTACGATTCACTTTAGTCCACTGTGCAGGAGCGATTCACTAGAATGCTGATGGTCTCTCTATGGTAAGGGCTGGCTGTTTTGACCCCCAAGATGGACCAACTGCATGGTCTAATCAGTCATCCAGAAAGCTAAAATTAGAAACTCCTAATATCCAAGCTGAGCTTTAAAGAATGACCTGAGACACTCAGACCAAGAAAGGAATGTTGTAAAAGAAAGTCAATAAGAAATGGCTCCCTTAAATTTATCCCTCTTATCAAACTGACATTATCCTAGAAGATCATGAGACCGTGGGACACAGGGCAATGAAAAAGGCTCATAATGGCTAAAGAAACGATGCTACTGGGATTGAATTGTAGAAAATATTCAAGAGGTTTGGAAGCGTGTATGACATGCTGATCCCAAGATTAAGTCAGCTTAAATATCAGCATTCAGCCCTTGCCCAGTCAGGTTCTTTTAATGTCATTAGCATCGATGTAGTAGGCCCTCTTCACACCAGATTGCATGGCCATAATTATCCTCTTAGCCGTGGAACAATTGACCAAATGGGTTGAGAAACTTCTGTCCCCAGTGCTAGCAAAAGCCATAGCAGTATTTCTTATTTTAATTCATTTTCACCCAGCATGGATATAAACTTTACTTTCTGACAACCTGCTTGTGACGGTTGAGGTTTATCCTCAGCATCACATTGCCCTGATCTTTGGTAAGACAGGGCAGGCTGTGTCTGGATGTATGGAGGAGGAGGGGGAGTTGGTCCTGGCAGGGACGCCTAAGGGGCAGGAGCTTGGAGTAGGCCAAGGAGCCAGATGGGCGTTCAAGTCGAGGAAAAACGAGAATCAGGTAAAATGGGGAGTTTCGAGATTCGATTTGGATTCGAATCAAGAATGGAATGGAACAGGTGCTTGGAAGTTTCGCGGTTCGTTTGGAATTCAAAATGGAACTGGTGCGGAACTGTTGAGAATCGGAACTGGCACAGAACCATTGAGTGAGGATTCCGCGATCCTGCTGTAAGGTTTACACCAAGCATTAGTCAGATTAGCACCATAAGCTTGTGTTATATTTTATATTAGCTTGTAGCATGTGTATATAGGGAAGGAACTGGGAGCTGGAGGCTTCTCAGTTCTGTTTTCTATCGACCTGGCCAATATTAAATAAAAGAACTTAAAATTCATATATTTATACTTTGTTTTTATTCTTAAATATTGCCTAACTGCAGCCATGTTTGGCTTGAATCAACAAGAATTGGACTTTGAGAGTGAGCTTGGGAGAGCTATTGCCTCCCTTTATACCTTGTCTTGGAGTCAAGGCATGTTGCTGGGGTTAAGTATATTTGCAACTGTCTTCCAGGGGGTGCTTGTCCAATCTTGTAGCGCGCGCACAAGGAGAGTAGTATCAGGAGCCCTGTCAGCCCTATGGTCTGTAACATGGATCCTGTTGCCCAACTCATTCGTGGCTCATTGGAAGGAGCCAGTGCGTTACATTAAACAGAACTCATTTACTTTCCTGTCGTTGTGGTGGCAAGCAAAAGAGGTGCCAGAAGAAGTTGTGTTTCCAAAGTGGTATAACCATACTGCAACACTCTTGATGGTGATATTCTCCACCGCCTTTTTGCTTCATGAATTATACCGGGTTTTGGAGTGTGTGTCCCGGAATGGTGGGAAAGTGGTAGGGCCTGGGAAGGACAAAGGAAGAATTCCCACGGTTTTGAAATTGGAAGACTTGGAACTGATCCACCAGACGTTTAGCTGGGTTCAGTTTCAGGGACGTTTGACAAAGGCAGCGGGTGGGGAGGATTCGTTTGCCTTGCAGTTAAGTCAGGTTCTGTTGGCACTTCCAGTAAAGCAGTCCAACTGGGTGCGAGAACTTTTGGAAGAGCAGTCTCAAGGGAAGAAGTCAGTGGAGGAGTATGGCCAGATGTTCCGCGCATTGGCAAGAGCAGCAAAGGCACCTGAGACTCAGCTTCCACGCATGTTTCGCCAAAACTTGCAAGCTGATCTATTATTGGCAATGGCGGCGGTGAAACCTGCAGCGACGTTGGAGGAAGAGGTGGGTTTGGCCTTGCAGGTAGAACGACAGTTGAGTTTGGTACGGGCCCGTCAGGAAGTTGTGCGAACCCCAGTGGGATTCTGAGGACAGAGTGGTGGAAGAAGGGCAGGTTCCGAGCCCATATATGGTACTAAGGGGTTTAGCTATGTGGAGGAAGGGAAGAAGAGTCAAGGGAATCCTGAGGGTATGGTGGAGGTGCGAGAGACAAGGATTCCCATTGGGATTACCACTCAGGATCCTGAGGCTCAGAATAAGAAGGCTCCTTATAATTTTCGCAAGAAACCGGTGAATCTGGTACCTCAAAATAAACCGCTTACTTCATCTTATCCTTATCTGATTTTGCCCATCAGTGTGCTCGTGGGGGATGAAGGAAGGGATTGCGGTGAAGTTCTAGCTTTGATTGATACCGGAGCTGGGGAGAATTATGTTGAGGAGAAGTGGGCAAGAAGCCATGGATTGTCATTACAGAAGGATGGATGGGTGAAGTTGGCAGACACCTCCAAAAGAACGGCGGTATGGCGAGTACAGGCCAAGGTCCTGTTGAGGCAAGGCCCGGAGGTATTCAGGGAGGAGTTTCACGCCGTGGCTCACCTGCCACATTCTGTGGTGCTGGGGATGAGATGGTGGCACCATGTCCATCCACAGTTTGATATGAAGAGAGAGAGGGTTCTGCTGTCGCCTAGAGGCCAGGGGTCGTTTGAATGGACGTTTCAGTCCCAAGGTTCGTTGGTGAAGCACATGGGTGGAATCACCTCAAGTGTGTCAGCGGAAGGATTGCCAAGGGAGTATCAGGATTTCGCGGAGGTGTTTGAGCCTAAAGGTGATGCGCCTTTTTCACCTACAGGGGATTTTGCATTTGGTTTCCGGTTTAAGGAAGGCTCTGAGTTACCAAAGGGCTGTCCAGTCTATCCGTTGAATCCCCGGGCCCAGAGGCATTGGAGGGTTATGTCCAGAAGATGCTGGATATGGGTTTGATTGTGCCCTCCAAGTCGCCGGTGGTTTCGCCAGTCCTGTTGGTTCCCAAGTCAGGAAACTTCGAGTACAGGGTTATGCCATTTGGCCTACGCAATGCCCCTGCAGTTTTCCAGCGCATGATTGATCATGTATTGGGGGACTTAGTGGGTAGGTGTTGTGTTGCCTATATGGATGACATCCTGGTGTTTTCCAAATCGGTACAGGACCATGTGAGGGATGTGAGAAGTGTGTTGGAGGTGGTTAGGAACGCGGGCTTGAAGTTGAAGCCATCCAAGTGTGAGTTCAATAAAGAATCGGTGTCCTTCCTAGGGAACGTGGTCCTCCAAGAAGGGATAGCGATCTGTCCTGATAAGTTGCGAGCAGTGCGGGAATGGAAGGCTCCTGGGAATAGGACTGAAGTGCGAAGCTTCTTGGGGGTGGTGAATTTCGTGCGGAGGTTTTCTAGGGATCTGGCCCAATGGGCTGTGCCGTTGACAAGACTGACAGGAAACGTGCCATTCGTTTGGGGGGAGGCTGAGGAGAGGGCATTTCAGCAAGTGAAGACGAGTTTGCTGACAGCCCCAGTTCTGGCACACCCTGACCCAAACAAACCATTCGTGGTAGAGACTGACGCGTCAAATTTTGCACTTGGAGCCGTGTTGTTGCAGGAGGGTAAAGATGGGGTTGAACATCCTGTCTGTTATTTCAGTCGGAAGATGGCACCAGCTGAAACCAACTATCCAGTTTACGATAAGGAACTTTTGGCAATAGTTGCAGCCTTAGGGGAGTGGCAACACCACCTATTGTATGCCAGGCACCCAGTTGTCATCCGAACGGACCATCGAGCCTTAGAATACTATAAGTCCCCACGCCTGATGAACCAGAGGCAGGCCCGGTGGCACTTAGAGTTGGTTCAATATGACCTGCGGATTGAATACAAGCCGGGAAAACAAAATATCTTGCCAGATTTATTGAGCCGTGATTCTGGACTGGTGTTTTCTGATGAGGAGTTGAGGAAGTTCAACACAGCCACGATGTTGCCACAGAACTTGTTTGCAACAATCCAGGGCTGGAGAGATGGAATGGCAGGAAGAATCCGGACTGCACAGCAAAGATGTGAGCTGGGCCAACGGATAAGAGAAGAGACAGGGGAAGGTGAGGCAAGCAGGGGGCATGCGGGATTCTCAGTTTGGGGTGGTATCATACACCATGAGGGAAGGATTTGGGTCCCAGTGAAGAGTCTGCAACAAGAGGTAATGGCAGCTAATCACGACCATCCTCTGGCAGGTCATCCCGGTCAAGAGAAGACGTTAGATCTTGTTCGCCGTCACTATTCATGGAGAGGTGTGGGTGAGGCGGTGCGGAAGTATGTTTCGCATTGTGTGGTTTGCGCCAGGGCAAAGGCCCAACGGGTGGCACCAGGGGGGAAAATTGAAGCCGCTTCAAATTCCTTCTAGGCCATGGTCCTCAGTGAGTGTGGATTTCATCACAGGACTGCCCAAGTCACAGGGGATGGATGCTTTGATGGTGGTGGTGGATCGCCTGACTAAATATGCAGAGTTTTTCCCTTGTCAGTCAACCATTTCTGCAAAAGTGGCAGGACAGATTTTTGTAAATGAGATTTTCTCCAGACATGGGGTGCCTGAAGAGATTGTGTCAGATCGGGGTCCACAATTTACATCTAAATTTTGGCTCCACATGTTGGGAAATCTAAAGATCAAGGCTTGCCATTCGTCAGCATATCATCCTCAGTCAGATGGCCAAACTGAGAGAGTAAATCAGATATTAGAGCAGTATTTGAGGTGCTATGTTTCAGGGCGGCAGGATGACTGGGTATATTGGGTGAAGCTGGCTCAATTTGCTTATAACAATCATAAGCATTCATCCACGGGTATGACCCCATTTTTCGCAAATCACGGCCAACACCCAGAGGGTATGGGGCCTAGGGAGCAAGGGCGGAATCCAGCGGCAGATGAACTGTCACGAGATACCCGTGACACCCTGGAGCTCCTGAAGAAGAATTTGGTGGTGGCAGTCGCAGCTCAGAAGAGGAAGGCAGACCGGCATAGATCTGAAGGTAGAGCTTTCAAGAGAGGTGATTGGGTCTTGGTGAATGCTCGGAACTACGCCTTGCCTGTAAGGAGCCAGAAATTGGGGCCGGTGGCGTTGGGCCCATATCAGGTAGTGAGGGCGGTGAACGAGGTGGCATTTGAGCTGAAGCTCCCAGAAGGGTCAAGAGCTCATCCAGTGTTGCACGTATCGCAGCTCAAGCCATTCTTTGGCCAGCCATCTGAAAGTCCTTCCCCTTTATTCCCAGCTGGAGAAGGAGCCAAGGAGTATGAAGTTGAGGAGATTCTTGACACCAAAGTGGTGAGAGGACGTCGTTCATTCTTGGTACGTTGGGTGGGTCATCCTATTGAGGAGTCCACATGGCAGTCAGCTAGGGATTGTGCCCGATGTCCTGAGAAAATCCAAGAGTTTTTCTTGTCTAGGGGGGTGATGTGACGGTTGAGGTTTATCCTCAGCATCACATTGCCCTGATCTTTGGTAAGACAGGGCAGGCTGTGTCTGGATGTATGGAGGAGGAGGGGAGTTGGTCCTGGCAGGGACGCCTAAGGGGCAGGAGCTTGGAGTAGGCCAAGGAGCCAGATGGGCGTCCAAGTCGAGGAAAAACGAGAATCAGGTAAAATGGGGAGTTTCGAGATTCGATTTGGATTCGAATCAAGAATGGAATGGAACAGGTGCTTGGAAGTTTCGCGGTTCGTTTGGAATTCAAAATGGAACTGGTGCGGAACTGTTGAGAATCAGAACTGGCACAGAACCATTGAGTGAGGATTCCGCGATCCTGCTGTAAGGTTTACACCAAGCATTAGTCAGATTAGCACCATAAGCTTGTGTTATATTTTATATTAGCTTGTAGCATGTGTATATAGGGAAGGAACTGGGAGCTGGAGGCTTCTCAGTTCTGTTTTCTATCGACCTGGCCAATATTAAATAAAAGAACTTAAAATTCATATATTTATACTTTGTTTTTATTCTTAAATATTGCCTAACTGCAGCCATGTTTGGCTTGAATCAACAAGAATTGGACTTTGAGAGTGAGCTTGGGAGAGCTATTGCCTCCCTTTATACCTTGTCTTGGAGTCAAGGCATGTTGCTGGGGTTAATTATATTTGCAACTGTCTTCCATGGGGTGCTTGTCCAATCTTGTAGCGCGCGCACAAGGAGAGTAGTATCAGGAGCCCTGTCAGCCCTATGGTCTGTAACATGGATCCTGTTGCCCAACTCATTCGTGGCTCATTGGAAGGAGCCAGTGCGTTACACTGCTTGATACCTCCATACCTGAAAAATCTTATTTAACTATAAGGGCTTTAGCCAATGGAACTGTCCAGATTTAAGTCCTATCCATGAAAATCATTGTCATTACCACAGAAAGGGAGACATCCAGATTTAATTTCGACCTTCCTTATTAATTGAACACTTGGGTGACCTCATTCTCTTTTATCACCATCAACCCAGAGGTCAACAGAACAATCTCAACGATTTTTTGGTCTGGCCCTTATAAGGTCATTATAAGGTGAACTCAGAGTAGTCCATCGTCAATGTCAATCAGGGGACAGTAGTGAATCAAGTACATGGACCATTCCTTCAGCCCTATACCCACCTCTGACAGGATCTTGATGGGGCATTGTCATTATTTTAAACAATGAGCGAGTCAAAATCCCTACTCCCAAATCAAGCCTCAATAAATCAACTCTCAAGCCATAATGAACAAAACCTTACCCTGAATACAAAGATAGAGATTCAATCATGAAGCATCATGCGCACAAGAATTGATGGAGACGCCTTCAGAAATTCCATCTCCACTTCCTGAACCTTGGGAGGCGTGACCCCCATTGTGGCAGTCATAGGACAACACAGAACAATAAAGGCACAGACCAGGCGGTTGATTTGAAAGATAATGAAATATCTTGATTGTACAGGGCCACAAAGGTCCCCATTGCACCAAGTCCCCACACGCCCTATATATTGATGCTTTCTGCCTCAGTAAAGTAGTCAATTTTGCCCCATCTTTTCATTTTTTGACCTCTCCAATAGTTCACAGCTTTGAGCCCATTTTAGAACTTTGGCGTCAATTAAGAGAACTGTTACGCTGAGACCAGCAATATTGGCTTGGGCCATCCTGGATAAGTTGGAAGAAAATGTGATTGAAAATCCCATCAAATATAATATAAATATATTATAGGCAAAAAACCACACCTTGACGGAAAAAGAGTGATTCAAGGTGGTAATAGCCATAAGCGTCTCCAAACTTTTATATGTGGGTACTTTTTAAGGTCAAAACTGATCATGCCTCACTTCTGGAGTACAGAAATTGTAAGATCCTGGCAGTCACTTTTGCAGTGAGCTGCTCAGCTACAAGGATACAACTTTGAGATCATACAATGACTGGAAGACGAGCATATAAATTCTCAAATGTTATCAAGATTATACTTTCAACATTATAGCCCACAAGAATGACCGTTAATATGATCTTATTGGTAAACTTGAGGAGACTAGAATGGATAAGACAAGGGAGTTTTTCCAAGTGATAAAGAAGTGCTCTAATGAAACCTTCTTAATGTATGGACAGCTATAGAAGCTTGTACAAGGAGATTTGTTCTTTAAATATGATTTAAAAATGAATCCAAGTTTTCTGGAGGTCAATAAACAAATAAGCCATGAGAGATTTTCTAAAGAAACACAAGAATTGAAAGGAAGAGCTTACTGGGAGTCGATGAGTGATAATATCAACTAAAGCTCAAAAGTTATGAATGCCCTGCGCCAGTTTAAATTAATTATAAAATTATTCTATTGCTCTAGTATCACTAACTGTACAATTTTAAAATGGTTCAAATTGATGTTATGGGGCAGATATAAGAACTTTGAGTGGAAATCAGTTCCTCAATATCTCAAGGTACCATTTACCAAATGGGTTAAAAATTTCAAATTTTGAGCATACATGCCATGAACACCGCAAAATATCTTCATAATTAAAAAACATCAGACATGGTGCCCCAAAGTATTATTTTCAAACAATAGAAGAAACTTCATATCAGATGCTGTGAGTAGGAGTATGTATTTGATAGGGGCCTGAAAGCGGTTTATAACACCATAACCTCCTCTAATTGTAAGTGTTTAGAATGAGTCAATTTTGACTTAGATGGGTTATTTAATATTGGCTACTAACCACTTACAAGATAGAAATTTCTTTTCTACAATTTATTTTCATACTGCCTGAGCTACCACTATTTGATAAAGATGTCCCATTTTGGGCATTATATGGGAGAGAAGCTGCCCTACCTTCCCTGCTGTCCCATAAAAAACACTGAATGGAAGAACATTCAGGAAGTCACCAACTTTAACTTGCATAGGAGCTGATCAGAATCATTTTGAAGCTGGAAAAACATATAATCAAAAAGTTGAGTTAAAGAAGGACAATTGTTAATAAATTCAAAATCCAGAGTAGAAAAGGAGATTAACTCATTTTTTGTCATTTTTGAGAAAACAACTGACAAGTTTCAAACTATTTAGTCAGACCAGCAAACAAACTTACATGCAAAGGGACTGAATAAATCATGTGAGAAAAATGACTAAGGATTTATATAACTAAGTTTATACAATCCACCTTAAAAGGTTCCCCAGATCTTATTTGAATAGGCTGATATTTCAGGGTTTACCAAAAAAAGTATTATCAATTTCTCGCTTAGGGAATTAATCTATCCTGAATTCCAATCAAGCCTTCATAATGACATGAAGACCCCTATAAATGGGGATTGTAGGAATTCTGGCTAGTTGGGTTGCTTGCTTATTGCTAACACAGAATCCACAATATGACAGGTGCGGTATGATTAGTACTTTGTGGCTGAATATGAGGAAACCAAAGATTTTTTTATAAGTTTACAAAACGTAACTCAAGTTAAAAGAGGAAGATAATAAGTATAAAGAAATAAAAGAATTAACATATCTTTATTTAGTAATAAAACTCTTATATACTTGTCATTATGAAAAGTATCTTTAAAGGAATAAATTTAGGGATAAATAAACAATGAGACGTGAAACTTTTTTTCAAAAAATCTATGTCTCACATGAGTTAGGGGTATCACATGTGGAAGGGGAGGCACATCAAACTCCTTCCAATGGTGCATTGATTTATAATAAATAATAAATCTTAATACATAGATACACTCAGATATGGTTGATAGATTATTGTGTTGATCCACCAATGCAGTCAATAAATTTCAATTGAGATTGTTAGTTTGATTGAATTTTATATTCTGTGGCATGAGTCAAGGTTTAGATTATTGTATTATAATTGTAACAAATAAATCTTGTCTATAATAAATCATAGTTTAAAACTTTTTGCACTTTGTCATGTCTAATCCAGTTTTTTAAAAATTAATCATGGATAATATAAATATATTTTTAATTGGTACTTGGTCTCTAGCCAATCATAAGCAATTCAGTTGTCATCATAGATAAAGATGTCATCAATCTTAGCCAATCAAGCGGGGCAAAATATTCAGACTCATCTAAATTACCTTGAAGACTGTTTACATTATCAGGCATAATAATAACTTGATCAAACAAGTCTTTCATGAGACTCAACAAGTAAACCTACTCAAAGAGGTTCTAGCAAGCCACTCTATATATTTTAAAAGTAAGTAGAACAGTAGTGATTATCAAATTGATATTAGAAAAAACAGGGTTCTCGCTCAAGGAAACAATTCCCTGGGAGGAAATACTAATTAAATGAAGTAATAAACATTGGAGTGTAAAGTGACAACTCCTCTGGATAGCTCACAAGGTTACAAATTGAATAGTACCCTCAATTTTTTTGATTCTATAATCATCCCAAATATTGCTCTAGATAATACAAATTCTTATACAAATGGGACATTCAGAGTACATATCCTCTTTATAAATTTAAGCTAGAAAATCATGAACCTGGAAGTGGTATCTAATGAAGAGCCTTTATTCATATAGATCCTCTTTAATAATTATATTGTTCATTTTCTTCATTATATTGTTGTATATCTCACATATAAATACCCCAATCTTTTCTATAAATTTTAGCTTTTTATTATAAATCTCCTTTTGATGACTTTGCTTAATAAAGATTCCTTCACCACTTACCATAAGTTGTATATTCTATTTTTTGGGTCCTAATTGAGATTTTTTCACCCTATTTGAAATATAAAAAATACTTGATAAAGTTTTAGACTCAAAACAATTGTTGCCTTTCAGGCTTTTTGGGATTAGCACCACCAATCCTCTCAAAAATGGAAGCCCTACATACCGTGTGCTCACTAAAGGGAACCCAGATATTACTTAATGATACCAGCATCTAATTTATAGTACCATGGAATAAAACCTATAAATAGTGTAACCCGCTGGGTTAACAACACAAATGGTGAAGTTGATGATAAAATGGGAAGTCTGCCCTTGGTCACATTTGAAAGAGTACAATAAAATTAAATGGTGATTACCAAATCATAACGTCAAACCTGGATTTCCAACAAAGTGGTCAGGGACCTAACTACAAGTATTATAAATTAAAGAGAAACAGCCAGCTGCAAAGGGCATCTGCCAAGAACAAGACTTTTATAAATATATAAGAATATAATGTTCTACCAGATACATACAGTACAAGTTCATTATATCCAGATATACCATGCAGTTTTTAAACCCTTCCTTATACCAGATTGTGCACCTATTAAAAATTCCATACCGAGGAATTTAATCATCATATTATTACCTAAGAGAGTTAAAAGTGGCTTTAAGTATATATACAATTTAGTATTGTAAAGTATTAGGGACATACAGAGACAAATTTTTAGTAAATTAAAACTACATTATTAAACTCTTTAATCAATTTTAAATCTTTTAATTCCATAGTTTTCAAGTATGTGGAGAATGCTATAGATTTTTATAGAAGAATATTGTGGAGTCTAACAAAAGAATCAGAGACTACTTATAACTTTTCCCAGGAGATTCAGCAGCAAGATGCCGTAACCCATGGTGAGATGGCTGCTTAAGTTTATAGTAGTTGTTATAAAATTAAAGAACATATGAGCGCCTCAAAACTCAACTAGATAATGCTCTAGATTGTAATGCCAATCATGAAGCTACCAAACTTCTTCAGATAAGTCATTATAACAAAACCTTATCACCAAATTAGCCCTTGTTGAAAATGATCTGGTATCCCAAGCATGTCAGATGGCTACTTACTCAATTGTCAAATGGCATATTAAATTAGAAAGCAAGATATAAAGCAAACTATCTATCTGAGAAGACTCTAACCAGATTTATTGTCATTTTAATGAAGCTTAGCAGCTTTGAAACTCCCTCATGGAGTTACTAAAAGCCAAGATGGACAAACATCCCAAAAGAGCTGGATGCCAGTAGATGAAGAAGGAATTGAACCAGCGCATTGGATTGTTAGAAGATAAAAACAAACTTCTATGAACTTTCTGCTTTACCACTTGTCAACAAATTAATGCTTTTGACATCTGTATTAAGAACTTGGGCAATAAAGTTGTTTAAAAGACGCATTAACTTGTTGGATGTCACAACAAGATTTACCATTAATGAAATGGAGCAGAATCTAGACCCATATTTAAAATAAATTTTCTGGCTTTCTCAACATTCAAGCAAAATGATACAAATACCAAGATAACTGAACCAGACACTCCCAGAGTACATGTTGTCACAAGAAAACTGCTACTTTCAAAATTATTTTCATGGACAAGTTTACAGCTGGAAAAAAATTGCATTCTTTCTCTACTTCTATGAAACCACAATGAAAGGTGCACCAGGTTATTAAAAGGTTAGCATATCTTGTCTTGTTTAAATCATATGGCGCAGGAGGTTATGGTACTCACATGACAACTTGAATGCTTGGAATAAAGCAAAAGATGTGCTTATCAAGAACTTTGGTTACAATAAAATCTTTAGTATGAAGAAATAGGCTTTCATGAGAATTGCGCTAAATCTAACTGAAACCTAAGCCAAATTTGCGGATCACTTCTATATTGAGGCTTAAACACTGATGTCCCATAAATGTTTACATTGGATGATGTCATAGCCACTGTTGTTGCTAGGTTACATATTCATTCAACTTGGCCATAAAATTAATTTATCTAAACAAAGATTCAAATTTATCTTAGACATTAAAGAGTCTCTGATTGATTTGGTTGATATATACACAAGTTGGAAACCACCCAAAAGGCTCCTATGAAACCTAGTTTGTATACCATGGAAGAAACTAAAACAAAAAGTATGGAGATGATTATGTGCAAATATTTAAAAAGAATAACCTCACCAAAAAAGAATGCAACAATAAGAAACCTGCCCTTGCTGGGCAGTAAAAAGTATGGTCAGCTTAGGATCAGGTACTTCTAAAGTTGACCAACTACGGTACCTGAAACCAAAACACAGCTAATTTCTCACCTCACATGCATTGAGATTCATTCTAGTTACAACTCTGAATGGGTTATGTAGATGAGGTTAATTTTTAGTTACAACCCGCTTTGATTCCAATTATGGAACAATTGAATGCCAACAATATTGACAATGCATAATCATGGAGGAAACCTACCTCAGGAAAGATATTGGATGTCCAATAGTAATTGATACGTCCAGTAATACTGACTAGTACTTGCCCTTTTGATACAGCCCATCTTAGATGTACAAAGTATTCTAAAAATCAAGAAGTATACAGAGACTACAAAAAAGCTCAATGCAAAGCTTTATTTTAAAGAGGTTCTAGCTCTACCACCAAATTTTTAGAGGATTACTAACAAAAATAGAAGTGGTGATTCAGAAGGCCCAAGTAATGGCTACATTGAATACAGGATCACTAAAAATACTGTCTCATTGGCTCATTAAAAAACAAGCTCACCATGAACATCATATACGCACAGGAGTATAGCACCGCAGGTTCAAATAACACCAAGGCTATAAATTATTTTTTTGCTGATTCAAATTGGAAAACTAGTTTTCCAGCCCCTACAATCGCTCTGGACAACAGCTAGAACAATATACTCATTAGGACGCATTTATGATTAAGTATGAATGAGTTATCAACTTGAAAGAAGGTAATATTTATCCTTAATTACAAAGTTCTTCTTATGCCAGATAATAAGGAATTCAGCAAGCAGGAAATATTTTATCTGGTCGAGTACCCTGTTTCCACTTTGCCTCTATATTGTTCTACTTCTGAATGAAATATAAAAACTCTCCAGTTCAGTAGGCACAGCAGATGGCATATCATTTTATACTACCGAAGAGATACCTTTAAACTGCTTATTACACATCACTAGCATTAATGGAGTCAGAAGATATGAACTGAGATTATTGCCAGGTGTCCTTGACCCAGATTATTAGCAACCAATCAAGTTACTACATGAAAGCCACATATGTCACAAAAATTGTAGCCAAAAAACATTATAACATTGGAAAAGGGCAAATAATACCAATTAGATAATTGACAAGGTACATTTTATCAACACTCAACTTGATTTGAGATTACCCAATGTCAACTTATTTTGCACAATATCTTAAGTTAAGATCTTTGATAAAATTAAATCAGGAGGAACTTAGGAAAGTGCCTCAGATAATTGAAGATTATAAGGATATTTCACCACGTCAGATGTAGATTATGGATATATGAAGAACTGGATACACAGCATTAACATAGGAGATTTAAATCATATACAATTAAAACATACAGAAAGTTAAAGATTAAAGAGCAATAATTGAATACCAAGAAACAACTATTGGATTCCAGCTTACTTGTTTCCTCCCAGAGTACATGGTCATCCCCTTGTTACTTATAGAAAATGGTGGTCACAGAATAGTGATGGATTACAGAAAGCTAAACAGCATCATGAAGAAGGACAGGTATTTCATTGCACAAATTGACGATGCTCTTTCTGGCTCTACAGCTCAAATTTCTTCTCCACAATGAACCTCTTCAGTGGTTACTTGTAGATGGATATTGCCAGAAGACCAAGAAACGTGCGCCTTAATATGCATGGAAGAATTATTTCATCCTATCTGGCCTTCCCAGGGATTATTCAAAATGCTTGCATCATTCCAACGGGCTATGTATCACATAATTCAAGATATTAAACTCAGCTGTGTGATAGTTTCTTAGATGAGATATAGGGTTTCTCAAACCTTACCTGATCATCTTGACAACCTCAAGTCAATTTCAACAGATTAAAAAACATAAAACTTAAGCCTGAAAAGTATACCTTCTTTTAAAAGAATTAAAATTCTTAGGACAAACCATATCTCTGGAATAAATTCAACCCTTATATGATAAGGTCAAAGCGATTTCCATGACTCCTTAACCAAAGAGTCTCAGCAATATACAGGCATTCTTAATAGTGTTGGGTATTACCATTAATTTATCCCCAATTTTGCTCAACTCGCCAAACTTCTTGTTTGCTTGCTTACAAAACACCCCTTCTTTATTAAGGTAGATCAAAAATTGCGTTTAAGATGATGAATGATTTATTAGATGAAGAACAATTTTTGTGACATCTGGACTATGGGAAGCCTTTCATCCTTTTTATTAATGCCTCCAATCTAGAGGTCAGTGCCATTTTTTGCAGTTGGATGATGAAGGCATTGACTACTTGGTGTCCTATTACAGAAAAAAGCTTTCTTAGCTGAGAAAATTACAGTGTCACAGATAAGGAAATTTCCAGCAGTACTACTTGTGGTGAAACATCCAGCCCTTCCTATATGTATAAATTGTACAGTTGTTATGTTCCACGCTTCTTTTAAGTGGCTACAGGGCATTAACGATCCTACTGGAAGGCTAGCCCAATGTGCTCTCAGACTATAGCACTAAGATATGAATATCTCCATTGATCAGGATGTGACATATGAATGTGGATGTACTGACCCAATTGCCCCTATTCCATTTAAGCTAACAGCAAATCTGAACGTGGAAGCGACCTACTCATGAAACTAACTCTCAGGAGGATAAAGATGAACAGTTCAGAAGATTTTATAATGGCATTCCCAAAATACAAATTTTGCAATAAGTATTATACAGTAAACTTGGAACATATTTGTTACCTTATTAAAGACCTTTAGAATTGGAAAGCAGTTATAATGAAGCCCACAATACCTTAGAACATGGATGGGCTAGAAAAAAACTTAGGAATGGATCAATAATCAATACCACTGTGAAGGAAATATGGACCCATGGTGGAAGTACTGGATGCCTGCATAACTTGAAAAAACAAACGCTGCATAAGATTAGGTACAAGTATTAGCCAATGGCCCATCAGCAGCCGTTCCATACCATCTGTTTAAATGTTGTTAGTCCAATACCCAAATCAACATGATGAGTTGATATTTCTTTGTAATAATTGATACCTTCACAAAGTGGGCGAAGCAATTTCCATTCCCATGCAAACCGCCAAGGCCACCACCAATTTCCTATATCAATACTTACTTGGCACAGTTGTCCTTGGGTGTTGCTATGCGATAATGAGGTTAATTACAACTATAGTTGTGAACATCTTAGCAACAAGCATGAGGACATAACTGATTTTCTCAAAGCCTTACAACTTATCAACAAATGGAGATGTAAAATAAGTAAATGGGGCTCTAGCTTCAATATTAAGAAATATGGCTACTTCCAATGCCTTGCACTGGATCAATACCTAGCAAGTGCTTTGATGGCTTAAAGGATAAGTTATCATCATAAAATCAAACAGCCTCATTTAAGGCTCTATATTGACAAGAACCTAGCATCCTGGCTCTATTGGCACGCAAAGTTACTAGTGATAACAATGAGGAATCAGAAATTTTAAGAAAATTAGCACATAATATTATTAATTTAAGCATGGTGCAAAATAGATCTGACCAAAACGGTTAAAATTGAAAACAAGTCAAAAAACGCATTTTTGTCAACCTTTATCCACTTTTGAAATATACAATCTGGTTATTACTACCACAACCACATAGCACCGCGTGAAAGAAAGTTGGACTTTATCTGGGAATGATTAAACATCATAACCTACATACACAGAGATGAATACTCAATTAAGTTTCATCAAATTTGGAGTAATGACTAATAAAGTACATATTAATTCTTACGCTGTCACTTTTCCGCCAATATTCTTGAAGTGGGTGCTGTCAGGTACCAGGTTATCAGGCCTCATAATATAAATAATGATCAAATGAGCATTCTAAGAGACTTGACAAGTAAGCCATTTTAAAAGGTTCTAGAGAACCCCTTGATTTAGGTTACTAATATGTAGAAAGTAGTGATGATCAAATTAAAACTAGAAAATCTCATTAGGTCTGACTCAAGGCCTTAATTCTTCAAGAGAAATCATAATTAAGTGAAGTAATGGAACTTTGGGATGTAAAGTAACAAAAACATTAGATAATTCATAAGGCTTACATATATAATAGTACCCTCAAGAGGGTGCAATTTCAGAATCAGCCTAAAGTTTGACCAATATTACAAAGATTTATCTGAATGGGACATTCATAAACATATCCTACTTATGAACTGAAATTTAAAAAGGCATTTATGAATTAATAAGTGGTATCCAATGAATAGCCTCCATTCAGATAGCCCCTCTTAAATGAATATTTTGTTCATTTTCCTTATGAAAGATTATATTGTTAGAAATAACATACAATTACCTCCCAATGTACTTTCTAATAAAGTTACAATTTTATTCTAACTCCCTGTTTAGTGATTTTACTTTAATAATTCCCTTTTCCTCCTATCATATGTTAAAACTGGAAACAATT
>JAKSZP010003426.1:0-30605 GCA_022478985.1 Massospora cicadina | reverse complement strand
ATTGGGAAAGGAAAGTAAGAAAATTGACCAACAATCTTCTCAGTGCCATGCAACTGATTAAATAGTGGTTGATTGGGTAGTGACAGGGTGGGGTCAGGGCCCAACAAATTTGACCTGACTGGCGTATTGTTCTGGAATGTGGGGGCTTATTCTTTGAGAACTGACATTGTGAAATTTGGCAGCGTGCTGAGTCTCTATTAATTTGACCTCAAACATCCAAACCAGGGCTTGACTACATTCAGATAATTAGTATGATGGTGTTTAGCCTGACAGGTGATGGGAATCCCCCAAGGCTATCCCTTATAGGGATGGGTCTATTTGGTTGGGAATGGGTTCAGGATGGCCAACCTGCCCATGCTCAGTCATTTAACTGTTTGTTCAGTCAAGAGTGGCATATCAGGTGCAGCACCCAAATTACTATTTGAGGGCTTAAAACTTATATCAATAGCACCCAATATTTGTTCAACTGGTCTGGAGATTGAATTGGAACCATTGGGTGATCCAGCCAATATCTCATCCTTTGTGCTTTAAAGCTATTCAAATTTTGTGCATCTGCCAGATTGCCAGCTGAATTAAATCTGACCAATTTCAAATTGATAAACTTGGTGCAGTTTTTGCTAATTTCCTGCAACAGTTCTGCTGAGGTAAGTGTGGGTATTGGGGGTAGGATTCGAAGCAGATAAGCTGTTACCCATCACTCATCTACTATATGAGCAAGGTCACCCTGAGTGATGAGGGGTACCTCTATCCTCTTTGATATCTTTTTATTCAGGAATAGGAAGATGGAGAGATCGAGAGCCAAAGGATATTCCCTAATACTTATAATCATACTGTAATGCCTGCCTTATTATACTCCATTATATTTAGAAGGTTGATGCTGGCATCCATCCAGGCCTTTGTATCCACCAGTTTTAAATCTTTGTGGATTATGGCCTCAATCACCTTGTTCTCCATGGGGATTTTCATCTATTCCAGGGTGTCTTCAGTCTGAACTCATGATACTTTGAATAGTACCACCATGTCAATTGAGATTTGGGTATTGAGCCAGTATTTGGCCACTCCAACAGAAAACTTGTGGTCTTGCCACATAGCTGTGATAGCTGGTTTGATAATTTTTGAGACCCACTGAGTTGCTGTAGAGTATGGAAACTGGAAGACCTCCCATTGTTTGACTTCATGGGCAGACACACCTCGATATACCAACATGTCTGACTGAATTATGGTATATTTCACTGGGGCCCTGGCTGCCAATTTGACCACTGTCAGGGTTTCAGCCCCTTCTGGTAATACTTTTAGTTTTTTTGCCAAATTTTTCAAGTATCTAATCCCTCAGATTTGGTCCCTAACATAGCTTCACCCCCATTGGGTTGGTCCCTGATAGTTTATATTAGTTCAGTGGTTGGCTTTATACTAATCTAATCCCCTCTGACAACTTAAAGTTGCCAGGGTTTGTTCCTGATGGTCCATGAAGGATTGGCCATCAATTCTTGGTGAGCTAGACTACCCTGTCAATATAAATTTGTCAGAGATTGTACCTGATGGTGTATCAGGGATCATACCTAATAATTTGCTCAGTTTGCCAGATTAATTTTGGTTGGGGACTGTTCCCTCCCCCAACTGGGCCTTGTCAGAACTGGTGCCCAACTTCTTCTTTACTCAAATACTACAAGCAGATTTGGTAAGTTTCTCCATGTCAGCAGAAAACTTTTTATATCATTGCTCAGTTGGTTTGAGCTGCTGATTTTCATCAATCAAATCTGAGTCAGTTTCAGATCTAACCAATACTTCATCCAGGTTTTTTATTTTTTCCATAAAAATTTTCTTACCCTGTGAGGCCCCAATCCCTTCTACTGGTTGAGGTTTGGTAGGGAATATTCCTGACACCGCTGTTCTCAGCATCAGGCCTCACTCCCCAAAGGTATCTCCTGTTATCTGGTTGTTGGTGGCTGCTGATCCTGGGGAGTTGGCCCTGTTATCTGTGCTAGTCGCAAAGGCACCATGAACCTTCAACACGTTTGCATATTTTGTTATCATTTGTGTTGCCAAATTGTTATTTGACATACATGGGTTGTTCAGCCCTTCCCTGTTATTAGTCACATGGGGGCCTGGGCCAGCAGGAAGTTCATCAGATGGTATGTCTATCTTGGCATCCTTCATTTTATTATTGTTATTTGATATCAGCACAGGCAAGTTGTCCGTTTCTATGTGCTGCACACAGACGGGCAGATTGACTTCCCTATGCTTGAGTGGTTGGCCGTGGATCACTGCTCTATAGTTGCAGTGTGCACTGGCAGTTGGATACTCTCCCGATTCTTGTTCAGTTCACTTTTTGATTAAAAAAGTGATGCGAGAGAGAAAAAACCCTAAAGCAGATTATGCTAGAGGAGAGATTTTTAAAATCAATTGGACTTTTGATTCAAAGTTTTAATTTAGATTAATTTGCTAATTACCCAAATGACTACTAACCACTTAACAAAACCATTTAAATATCAAATCAACTGAATTCTAACTGCTCAGCCGTAACTATATATTGACTACCATCGAAAATATATAGGATTTTCACTTGATACATATACAACTTTTTATTTTGAACATGAAAATTAAATTTTTTGATGAAATATTGTATTGTCATCCAAGACCAACCTCTGTGCAAAGTTTCATAATTTTTTATTGACAATAAGTGTCTGAAATAGAGCTTGTAAGATTTGATTACAGACGGACAGACAGACAGACGTGACAGTGAGTTTAAGAAAAGTGTTTAATAAACGCGGGCGAAGGCGCGCTATCTACTAGTATTTTAAAAATGTAATGAAAATTCAGACAAGTGGTGTCAAATTAGCTAATTTGGGCAGTCCACTCTATTTCCAATCTCAACACTTAAAGTTGATTAACATTAAGCAGTTTGAGCCAAACTCTGTTCAGCATGTTTACCCGTCCTGCTCTCTCACGCACTCTGGCTGCTGCCCGCCAGCTCCGCCGCTATGAATTTCATTTTGAAAACAAAGACGGTTCAGTAATTTTATATTTTACATTTTAAATTGCTCATTATTCTTTAGCATCTTCCTTTCAATACCAAAAACAAGAAAGTTTTTGCCATTAAATACACCGTCACTTGTTTTACTGTCGCCGCGATCCCTTTTCTTAGTAAGCTACTAATTTTGCCTTTTTCTGACTACCTATAGTTTGCGCTTGGCATTTAAGAAAATGAATTACTTTGCTTACAATACGCATGACAGATCATAAATATTTTGGGTTATTTTTTAACCTATGGATATTTCTGACCGAACGCTTGTTTCTTTGTTGATACTATAGCTCAGTATTTATTAAAGTTTTGTGGTTTCTTTTTTAGTTTTTTTTCGTGCTTTGTATTAAGTATTTTATTTTGTTAGATTATGTGATATCTTTTATTCCTTGAATAGCTTGCATTTATCAGTTTTTTTTGTCTATGTGGACTTGAAGAATATATGCTTTTTTCTTTTATTTAGAATTCCTTCTAATAGTTTTTTTATTTCTGTCCGACTGTTTTGTGTTTGCTGCTTACTGAAGTTTCCTGCTCTTTATATAAGTATAAATTCTTTGTGAATCTTTTAATATTACTTGATTAAATGAACTACGCTTTTATCTAGTTTTTTGGCGAATAAAATGTATAAAATAGTTTTTGCCTTCTGCCTAATTTATTTAACATCTGGAAAAATTATTATAACTCAACTTGTAAGTATGCTAACAGTAAAGATTCGTTTTTTCTTTAAAGCAAACATAATCTTCCTCTGTGCTTAAAAATTGAGAGTTTCTATTCTATCTAGGCTCGTTTAAGTTTTAAAATACTTATCTGTCTTTATAAGTATAGTGGAAAATTATGATCGTTAACTGACGCCTTTGAGGTACTTTGTGCTTAATATGTAACTTGCAATATTGAAATTCTTTTAATTAGATAATTTTTCAATGCGATGCATTTTATGTAAAATCTGCAAAAGTATGAGCTTTTCAAGATGTTGCTAAGCTTTACTTAAAACGTAACCAAAACTGAACTTGTTAAACTAAAATTGCGGGTAAAATTTTTGCTCACATTGTCATCAAGGGTGATATGAAATGTAAGGAAGTATTTTATGCTTAAGGATTTTAATAATTAAGCATGTCTTTGGGGCGAAAGCCTTTGTTCTAAAGTTGGTTTATTTAGTTTATAGAAGACAAAATTTCAATGTTTGGCTTTAGTATGAAACCTTATTATATATACTAATTGAATTTTTATTTCATGATGTACTAGTAACATTTTAATTAAATGCTGGTACAAATCTATATATAATACGTGAAGAGAAAACTTTGTACCCCTTTTTAAGCATATTGCACGCACGGAGGAGTGTGAGATTTGGCATATTTAAAGTTTATATAAAAAAGGAGTGCAGAAAGCTAAAATTTATATATAATATGTGTTACAAATACATTAAATTAACCATCTAGTACTAAAAAAATACATTAAATTAAATAAAATAAAACATTCATACTTTTGGCAAGTTAAGTTCAAGTTGATTTGGCAGTTTGGATGACGTGTCACAATGATTTTAAATATAGTGAGATGTTTCGGTTAGCAGTTTGGTGTTATCTGATTGATTCGATAGATTTATTTTTTTTGGCGAATGGTTGATGGTTTTTGGTCAATTCGATAGGACACAGTTTAGTTTTGGGGGTGATTAGAGATTGGTTAATTTGATGAAAAAATAAATGAGGCGGGTCGACCTTGGGACAAATATTCGACACTGAGTTTTTTTAGCCTGTGCTAGTTTCGAACCTGTTTCGATCAAAACCCGAACCAGCGTTGAGCAGGAACCACCCCGCTATGAGATCCACTCCTTGGTCAATTTGATAAAAGTTAGTTTTGGCTGAGTGGTTAGTGGTTTTTTAGTTGATTCCATTGAGCAATTAGATTTGGCCGAGTAGTTATTGTTTATCTAAAGTATAAAATCTAAATTAATCAATTCAAATCATCAGAAATTTTATAAACACCGAAGCGAATCGCGGGTAATGGATGCTAGTATGTTAAACACTAACATCAACACCAATATTTTTTAATAAAATAATTTCTAAGCAAGATTTATTGCTGATTTATATATTAATATATTGATGGGTTGATATTTTAACGTGCATAGAAAAAAGAATTAATGTACTGTAATTTACAAATATTAGTATTAAATAATGGTAATAAATTTAGGTTTTTTATTTTAGGAACTATATTATCTTAAATGTAAGGAAATAGGTTAAGGTTTGCTCTTTATTTTGGGCTTTTAAATTTTTTTGAGATGGGTTAAACCTTAGGATAAATATACTGCACTAAATAATTAAATAAAAAATATATTTAAGGATGCAAGAAGGGAAATTAAAATCCAGGACTATTTTATATGCTCTGGTACCTTAAAGAGAATTTATAATCACATTACAACTTATATTAGATAATTGGTGTATAATTCTAGTATAGCTACTTGTCTCAACAATGTTTATTAGGATTAAACTAGGGAAACCTTTTAAATCTTTTTAAACAACCATTATACCATCTTCCCCTTTTATTCTAAAAATTTTGAATAATAACTGTCATATTTACTTTGGTTTTCTTTTATTTTGACATATATCAAGATATTAAGAAATAATTTTCAAATATATTATCATACAAGAGGCTCTCTGATGCCTTACCTTCCTTCTATTTTAAACCTTTTATTACCAAAGTGACCTGCTTGCTCATGCGTGCTGATAAAAAGGGTTAAGCCACTTGCAATAAGTTATTTGTTGATCACAGGGTGCACCAACAGGTAAATTGGAGAGTCTCATTCATTCATATGTAAAACTTCTTTTCACAGTTCTAAGCATGTTCAACCATGTTGAAACCTTGCAAAACATAATGGGGCTGCTTTTGGGCACACTGGAATTCTCAACCTCTGCAGATAACAGGAAGGCTGTCTGAACCTTATGATAATATAATTATATTTTTCATTATTGTTGCCAAATAAAGATGACAATGACAAAGGCAGATTCTGTGAAATACTTTACTTTAATGATAAATTCATACTATATATAATATTGGGGTTAGTGGGTTGTTCAAAGTAAGGACTTGATTTATAACAAATCAAATTTTTCTCACAAGGTAATTGTGTTCTTCTACTTGGTTTCAGGTCCAGAGGACTCCAATTCTTTGATCCTCTGGGATCTTTTGGGCTTTTAATAATTAGTATGGAGCTTTGGTCTGCTTGTGACCTTGGGGATGACGCTTTTTTGCTCCTGGTATTTTCATGACTTTTGTGGTAGTTGCAGCTGATCAAATACATTAGTAGTATTGATAGTTGGTATTTTAGAAATAAATTGCTTCCCTTTTTGGTAATATTTGTATTATTAAGCTTTGTACAAATGGGAAAATTATCTTTGGACTGGCTTTCAGTAATTCTCCTATCATTGGTAATTTTGTAAGGCATCATGTGCCAGCCATCAAGCTGGACAGGAGTGTGCACCCCTTTAGAACCAAAAAGTGTCAAATCCCATGGCCCTGCCCCTCACACAGATCTCTGACCTAGGGCATACCCTAGATGAGAGATGGGTAGCTGCTTCCCCTCCCTGCTTGCCACACCCCATTTCCTCATCTACCCCTCAACCCAAACCCATCCAAGTATCAAAATTTGAAAGTTTATTTTAAAAATCAAGCAACTTTGTGAAGACATTGGAATTGTCAAGAAGCTCTCTACCATGGTTACCATTCTTTATCCCCAACATGGGACTCACCAGAAGTCAATCTAAGTGAGAAAAACTTACCTAGCAGGCCAAGCTTAAGAAAAAAAGTCAAAGAAAAAGGGCTAAAACAGGAACTGAACTTCAAACTCCCTTCTGAAATGAAAATGTGAATTTTTGGACATTTAGAAAAAATAAATGACCCAAGAATAGCTTGGAAGATTAGCTAATATTATTGAGGTGAAATTACATTTAAAATTGTAATTTTTTGAATTAAATTGGAAATTGAACCCTACTAACATTGTTTAGCTTAGTATCTCTCCCCCCGCAATATAAGGACCATCACCCTGCTAATGGTAGGGCGTTGGGTTATTCTTTTATCAAGATTACCTCTGAGTTTAATAAACCTATTACTCAAAAAACTATATTTTAGTTACTCAATAAGCTTAAATGGCATATGGCTAACAAATCTTTGGGTTGAAGCATTTACAACACCTCTTCAAATTCTCCCATCTATAGTATTTTTAAACCAGCGATGTCTTGTGGTCCATGGCTGCCCTTGTGGGTCTTAGCGCAACCATGAAGAAAGCAAGGTCTTTTCTTGACATGCTGGGTTACTAACAAACTGAATCTCAGGGTATAAAAGAGGGTTCCTCCAAGGTGTCATTTGCACTTTTGAGCGCAGAGTTATATGGACTGGTATCTATACTTTCAAGTCCTCTGACATTATACTGATTGGCTGGTAAATTATTCTGTTGGTAAAGGGGTATAAAATGGCTTCTGTTGTCAACATTTTAGGTCAATCAAACACTATAAAGGAGGCTCTAAATCCTTAAAATTATTTTTATTGCTGTCCAGATCAGTTGGTACTTAATCTTTGTTCTGGCCAGCTAGATTGAAAGTATCAATATTGTTATTAATAGATTATGGAAGTTCAGGGGGGTTTCTTATATAAGTCAGGGAATTAGCCTCTATAGTTGGGTGTTTCTTAACACTACTCTCACCAAGATGTGACCTAGGGTAGGACTTCAAGTGCCAGGTGTGGACTAAGTTATGAGTGATTTAGATGGTGTCATCCTTATTAAATTATTTAGCACCTCTTCTCATGAAACCAGTTGCAGGTCCCGTCCAGATTTTCTGTAAATCCTCCAGTTGACTGTCATGGTTGGATGACATGATAAGAGGCACTGATGCTAGAAATAAGGCTGGGAGACAGGAGGCCCAGAAGATGAAGCTTCAGGCTCTTCCTGACTTGAAGCACACCTTAGATCGACGCTGGGTGCAAGCCAAGCAAGCCCAGGTTGATACTAATGGGGTGCAAAACGCCCAGCCTCTTATTTCAGCTCAGGCCCTAAAACAAACGATTTACGTTTTGAATAATGATGGTTTGATCAGCTTGGTTGGAGAGCAAGGGTTCGAGTCCCACTCCAGCTATGAGATTTTGACTTCAGGTAAAATAAGGCTTCAATTGATTACTTGAGTGAAGGCATTTTTGGTGTATTTTACCAAAATGGACTAAAGCATTTGTTTATTGGAGCATTAAGGCTTGGGCGCATTTCCGCAGAATCCAAATTTCCTCAATTCATTTTAAATAGGTTTTTGTGATCAACACTCCTTGTTGATCGACTTTGATAATAAAACCCCCCATTATTTTACGTTTTTCCAATGGTTCCTTGGGCAAACTTGGTGGTGGACCTCTTTGGGGAGGTCTCCAACTATGTGGGCCACTACCTTATCTCGCAATTTACCAAAATCCCAGGGGCATCTGTGGGCCGCCCAGGTCCTCTCCAGATCAAGGCACCCAAAGCCCCTGACATCAAGCCACACTTGATTATGGACGCCCCTCTGGGGTCCACTCAAGCGGTGTTGTTTCTTACTTACCTGGTATTTTATGTTGCTATTTATACACTTGCCTGGGGTACCTTTTGCACTGGCACTGCTCGAGGTGCTTGTCTTCCCATTCTTCTAATGGCTAGTTCCCTAGCAATGTGGGTTTGCATCCCACATCACCTTGCTGGGAACGTGAGAGTTACAGACACTCTCTTGACATTGACCTCCATGCATATGGTAAAACATAACAGTCTGTACAACATCAAATATGGGCAACTTGTGTCATTTTTCACACTCTTTATTAATCTCATAATTGGCTTTATCATGTTGTTGCTGACATTTAGCTGAATCATGATTAAATTCTCTTCTAACTCTTCCTGGTATCTTCTGGGGGTAGATTCTTCCTATCTGCATCCATAACGGGAGCTAACAAACTTGGTTAGGCTGCATTTCTTCCATTTGAAGCCTTAGATGGATACATGTCAATAGTCCTATGATAGTTAAATTGGTATGCAAACAAGACTGATGGCAACATTATAACCTCAGTTGGATCTGTGATGAGCATCTTTGAAATTGAAGCAATGGTTTCATTACCACTTTTTATATTTCCGTTGGTAGATGGTGTATAAGGCGTGGTGAACTATTGTTTGACTCCTACTAGGTCCATCATCTGTCTCACTACATCTGAATAAATTCTTCTATTGTCAAAAAATACCGTGATTATCTCTGGCATTTAATGACCTGGTTTAAAAGAACCTCATGGTAACCCTTGCAGTAAATGCCTTGACTGCAATTGCTTCTGTCCACTTGGTGCAGTTATCTAAAGCTATGAAAATAAAAAAGATTCCCACTTGATGAATTTGAGAATTATTCAACATCAATGGATACATTGTGAAATGGTGCACTTGGAGGGACATGGTGAAATTCAAACCTCCTTGGGTGAGGCTTTTATAGGCTGCATTAACACAGATCTTCAGATCCTGACTGATATTCTCCAACATGGCTTCTTAATATATCTCTCCTTGAGATGTTAGTATTTCTTCTGTAGATGTATTTAGATTACTAGGTGGTGTCCTTCCATAACTGGCCCCATCCATTTGCTCAGTTTCATGTTAGGTAGCCATTTTTACTGTACTTGTTTCTCTAGCTGTCCATCTCAGAACCTCATAGATCTGGAACAGTTCTTCAGTATTTTCTTAAAGCATTATTTATACCTTATATAACCCTTCTGGTTTTCCTATTATTTCATTGGCCCTATTGCTATCATGGGCTTACATATGAAAGAAAAGCAACCATAACAAGCCATCTGAACTCAAATTCTTTTCTCCTTCCCAAAGCAGAATCTTTAGATTGTAACCTTGCAACCAAATGGCCCAAGTTGCTAATCTTCTGTCTGTATTCTTCTAGTTCATTATTCATCTCAGAGAGGCATGATCCATATTAATCTTGAAGTGTACACCATAAACGTAGGGTTGGAATTGACGCACTGCTCAGATTACCACTAAGCACTTGGACTCTGTAACTGTGTAGCTGAGCTCTGCTCTAATGAATGTATTTCAGTAGAACTAAATTGGGTGGTCTACTCATCCTTTGTACAACTGTTTTAAAATGTTGCCCATACCCACATTTCTGGTATCTGTATACTTGTAGAAGGTCTTTGATAAATCTGAGTATATCAGGATCAGGGCTTACACCAGCTTCTGCTTTAACTGGTTAAAGGCATCCTCTTATTCTTGTTCCTAGCTGAATAAAGCTCCTTTGTTGAGTAGGTGCATTAGCGTCTTGGCAATCTTCGCAAAGTTTGACATAAATTGGCATTAACACATTATGCCCAAGAACACTTGAACAATTTTCATGCACTTTAGGTACTCATCTTAGTGATGGCTTTGACTTTCCCTTGTTGGGGCTTGATTCCTCTTTGATTCACTTTGTGGCTGAGGAATTCCAACTGGCTCTTTAGGGACAAACACTTGCTTCTTTTAGCTTAAGTTATTCTCTCTTAACCTGTTAAAGCTTCCTTTCAGGTGTGCCAGAAGATCCTTGAAGGTCTTTCAGAACATTATGAATTTGTCTGAGTAAATAATCACACTTGACATCTTCAGAGCTTCAAAAATATGATCTATAACTCTTTACAACGTAGCTGGGACGTTGTACAAGCCTTGAGCATATGTTTTGGTTCAAACAAGACTTGACTAGGTATCAGAGCAAACCTCTCCTGGTCATCTGGTGACAGTTCCATCTGCTAATACCCACTTGCCAATTACATAACTGAGAAGTAGCATGAACCTTTAATCTGTTTCAAAGAATTTTCTGATGAGCGGTAGGGGACAATAATTTTTATCATGTAATTTAATAATTGGTAATCCATGACTATGTGATGAGTCCTGTCTTTCTTTCTGACCAGAAATAGGGACGACTCCCAGGGATTCTTGGAAAGGCATACCAAGCCCACATCCATAAGCTGCTTTAATTACTTTTGGAATGACTTCTTATTCACTCTTAAAACAGTGGTATGACTTCAAACAGGAGGTAATGGAGCTTCCTGTGTCAATCATGTAAACTTCTCCCTTGCACAAGCTCTTTCCATTAGGTCCGCTGCTAAAAATGTCTAAATATTGTCCCAAGAGTTCATATAGTTCACTTTCTTTATGAGTGGTTGACTTCTGAAGCCAAATCTCTTTGAAGCTGCCAATACCTGAACTGATTCAACGTGAGAATAACGGTGCATCTTTGCTTCAGCAATAGCTTGACCCATCTTAATTTTGACAGGGTGCCTGACAATGTTGCCAAAAAGGACTTTGACTTCTTCTTGGTAGGTGGAATTATTTAATACTAACATCACTCTAGGTTCTTATCCTTTGAATCCATTAGAAAGAAATTTAGAACATCTTCTGTTCAGTTATATTGATGCTAATGTTAACCAACGTGGCCCACTTTTTCCTGGCAGTAAATCCATTTCTTCGCTGTTGTATAAGGGTAAAACAGACTATGCTTTACGGTCAGCGGTAACTGCTTTGTTCCCTTTGTTTTCAGTGTGTGGCTGACTGTATAAATTAAATAGTCTATTTTGACTAGGCATAATCGCTTCTTATAATCATTATTCTCTTCATCTTGGAATACAAGTGGCATCTGATAGTTGAAAAGACTGACTGAATTCTAATGTAATCAATGATTCCTCAAAACTTGACTAGGAACTGCATTCCTAAGATTAAATTTAGATTGTTGTTTCAAGCACCATAGCCAGAGCTTACAAGAAAATGTGAACAAATCACAGGGGCAACATGTAATAGGCTCATAGTAATTTGGTTGACTCAGTCCCAGCAGGTTTGAACTTAACCTGGTAATTTATATTTTTTTGTCAAAGGTGTCAACTTAACTTTACATAATCAATCTATCAAATGTTGATGGATGGAACAAAAATGAAAGCATTCAAACTTCATCTAAGATACTCCAATAATTCTTCTTACTCTTCAGGTTCCCTATTCATTCCAGAATCCTCAAGCAGAAATTTCTACCATCTGCTAAAACTGGGAGCTGTTATTGACTCATTTTAGCACAAATTGTTAAAGCTTCAAGATTTTACCTCTTTCTGGGTAATAGCTCGCTTTAACTCCCTTGATCAACTGCACAGGTTCCTTGTATGTGCTTGTTCAACTTATTGATAATAGATTATAATGGGCAATAGTAGTATGAAGAATACTAATCTAGTTGAGCTTTTGATAGCTAAGATAGTTATTAAGGACAACGTTAGCCTGGTGCTTGTCCTAATTTTGAATTTATCTGGAATTGTAGGGGCCTCTTCTCTATTTTGACTGGTAGAATTTAACCTAGGATAAGGTTCAGAGGTTATTCTTTATTCTCATTATGCAGAATCCATGGAGACAACAATAATATAGACAAAGGTTCTTCTTATTTTCAACCTTAATCACATAAGAAAACAGTCTAAATTATAAACATTATTGATAATTTTGTATTTTAATCAGACCTTGATCTGCTTTATTATAAAAAATAGTGGGGATTTATAAGGAATTTGGAACACAACTCTTTAGTTGGTGCCTTATTGGGAACGGCAGCCATAACCAATGAATTAACTACCTTGAGCGCGTGAAACAATTATCTTTTTCTTACAATTAAGTAGGGTTCTATCCCCTACTCAACTGAGACCTCTTCTGAGTTGAAACAAAGAATGTGTCCAAACGACTTTACTCAATTCACAATGAATTATCCCTATTTGGTAACAACCTGCTTAGATAATGGGACTATCACTCATAAACAGCAGATTGTGATCCATTTAAATTTTATTAGGGTAGGCCGACCAGGGGACAGACACTTCTGATATGGTAAACTAAAAGAACTTATATCAGCAATAGGCACCCCAGAGAAGCAAAGGCTATCTCCTGTTGCCAGCGGGAACGCCAAGAAATGGAAGGGTGGTTCCATGTGCAGGGGCTTGCACCACTGTTGAGCACTTATGCAGGAAAGGGTCTGAAGTGATGAACCAAACCGGAAACCAGGATGAGACCAACTGATGGTGATGGGATGGGAGGTACCCAAACAGTCATGCTTAAATGTGGTCCATGAGGTGCAACTGGAACTGGCGTACAGCTTCCTGGAGGGTGGGGGTAGAGCCTGAGATAGCATCCAAGACAACCGTGTGGATAGTCCACATAGCATTAGTGACCACTGTCTTGAAGGGAAGATTGTATAGAGGAATTCAAGGACAAGGCGAAGATGTCCTTAGATAGGCTGAAGGGCCATGTATGATCTTGGTAAAAGAGATGCTGAACCTCACGCCAGATCGCTTTTGATGGAGGGCACTCTTCCAGGCGGTGATCAAAATTCCATACTGGTCAAACATGACACAAGATGAGTGCAAAGCATTAGAGCGCTCGGCGATATGGTATACATGACTCAAGCAGTGCCACACATAAGAACAAACATGTGGCTGCAAAAGAGGGTGATGGGCATACTTCCAGATGGCTTTCTGTGTATCAAGGGAGTAGGGATGTCCAACATGTCCAGGTAATCCACCCTGGCCAAATCAGGGGACCTCATGGGTATCACATTGTTCAAAATGGCTTGTCCTTGTACTTCCCAGGTGAACTGGGGAGTAGAACGACCCCTCTGGGTGGTGTGCACACTGATGCAAATCCTCCACTCAGCGCTCCGCATATAAAGGATAATTTTTTTGAAGTGAGGCAACGTCCCATGTGGTCCCGCAGCAGAAGGGTGTGAGGCAAGATACTTTAACAGATAACGGGGGTGGGTAAGATTGCTGAGGACCAGGGCTCAGGAGAAGTTGGAACGGGCTGCAGCAGATTGTGATCCAGAAAAAAATTATTCAAAAGTTACTGTACCACAGTTGGAATTACTCACCAGCAACTCATAAACTCCTTAGTTGATTGGCAACTGAACCCAATTGACTCCTAAAAGTCAATTAAGTTATTGATAGTAAAATTAACTCCCTAATTACTTAGTTTATTGTTGAGATCATCATCAATGAAACACTCATTAATCTGGCATATTGTAATCTAGTGGATCAATAAATATTTGCTGAGAATATTTGTCTGAACAATAATTATCATATATACAATTGATAACTCCAACATCTACTATTTGGATAAATCCTTTAGTGGACAAACAGATAAACATAATTGTTGAAGCTGGGTAATGTTGGAGGCAAAAATCCCAACACATCCTCCTGCTTGAACAGATTATCCAGAAAGGAAGAATTTATGGAGGCATATGCTGCTTTGATTCTGACTGAGTCCTCCAGCATGGTTTAAATTTGGAGTGCTCTTGGTCCATATACATTACTTTCTTGATGCATCTCTGGTTAGTCCTTCTTCTTTTCACATTTCCATTATGTGTCCTCCTTACTGCTGCCTCCACAGAGCATGGTTTCAACAGACACATGCCATGATAGCATAGTTTGGGTGTCTTTGCTGATAAAAAGATCTGGCAAACCTGTTTCTGAATCGGTTTGTGGTCATATGACACCTCATCATTTAAAAGATCTTCTTGAACGACTTCTCTGATTCCTTGTCCCTGTATTCCCTCAGGCTGAGCTTCATTTCTTAAAGGACTACTGTCATGTTTACATGACTTAATAGTAGGCACCAACCCCAAGGACAAGGCTGGGCAGCAGGAGGTCCAGAAGGTTAAACTTCAGGCCCTTCCTGACCTCATGCACACCTTGGACCAACGCTGGGTACAAGCCAATATGCCCAGGTTGGTACAAGTGAGGTGCAAAACGCCCAGCCCCTTGTTTTGGATCAGGCGTTAAAATGGACGAGCTACTTAATGAACGACAATGGGACAATCTGGTTGATTGGGGAATGGGGGTTTGAAACCCATTTCTTTTATAAATTAAAAGCTTGGGTCAGGTACAACTTCATTCAATCACTTGAGTGAGATCATTTTTAGAGCTTGCTACCCTTTTGGATGGAAGCATGCGCTTATTGGTGCACCAAGGCTTGGGACAACTTCCACTGACCCAGAATTTCCCCGAGAATGTTTAAGTATGATTTCTCAAGACCAACATTTCTCGTTGGTTATATTTCCTAATAAAACCCCACCATTATTTAACGTTTTTTATATGTTGACTTGGGCATACCTGTGAGTGGACCTCTTTAAGGAGGTTTTGCGTCGTGCTAGCCATTTTATTTTATTTGAAATCATCACAGCCTCAGGTGCACCACTGGTCCTACCAGGTTCCCTCCAAACCTGACCACTAGTGCACTCTACCCTTATACCAAACTCAGTAAGGAACAACCCTTTGGGTCATCTAGTACTAAAAACAACCCTTTGGGTCACTACCAAGTTTTGAAGCTTGCTCAAATTCTTAAAACTTTCACAGCGCTCAACACCCTTGCCCTATGTCTTCTTAGCTACAGCTCCCTCTGCTGGGATATTTTTAATATTATAACTATGACTATTAGTTTCCTTGCGTGGGTTTTGTGCTACAAGCACCACTACGCTGGGTTTTGGAGAGTTATAGACACTCTCTTGACAACTACTCCAAGAAAATCCAGTTTTAACCCACCCTGATTCTACTGATCTGTGTGATTTTTTCAGCGCCTTGAGACTACTCACAGTGGACCCAGTTTCAACGTGAGTTTATCCTACTGATAACATAAGGGAGCTTCACTAGAGGCTTTTTGATGATGACAAAAGAAAACAAAATGTAATATAATTTTTTAATATTATATTTTTATATATTTTATCTTTATGATTTTTTATCTTTTATTATTTTTTGGTCTTTTCCTTATGTTAATTTTTTACTGTAATGGGACTTAACCTATAGGTATGTTCAGAGGTCCATCTTTTTGTTTCCCCTACTCTGTTTCAGCAGTTCATTTTTAGACTCAACCAGCTATTGTGGTTCAGAGGTCTATTTTTAAGACTAATAACCTCTCTGTAACAATTAAGATTTTTTGTTCATTGCATTTTGACCTTGGGTTCAGATTAAATAAATCCTGAGTCAAATTGTTTAAAAGATTATCTGTATCAATTGGGTTGTGCATCACCTGGATCATTATTTATGCTTTGTAGGAATAAAGCTTACTAGTGCTCACTGATGCTTTCACCACTTGATCTCACAAACATTTTAATAAAATAGATATTAAACGCTACTATAAACTTTGGGTTTTTCTAGATATTTTATTAGAAGTGCAGGGTTTAAAAGAAAAGAAATCCTTTCCCAATATTTGACAATCAGTATTTAAACTGATTAAGAGGGTCAGAGTTAATTTGGGGATAGTTTGGAATAGCTTCAATGCTTGCAACTTAGGTAATATGGGTTTCAATCCTATCAGATCTTGGGAAAAGTGAGTTAATTTTTGGTAAAACGAAAGTTGGGGTTTTGGGGAAGAATGTACCCATGCAGTAAGGTTTTGATGTACCACAACCAATCACTGCTATAAACTTACATTCACCTAGGGGACCTCTGCCACAACTATAAAAGGGGGTGGCCCCCACATAGGTGTTTTGAAGGACCTGGTGGTGGTTGGGGGAGTACCTTCTGATGGTTGTCCCAAGGTCCATCATGAGGTCAGGGAAATATAACTGTTTAATTTTACATTTGGTGCCCGTGCAGGTGTCAAAATGGTGTAACTCTGATTAATGGGGTTCCACCAAGAATTGGCCAGGGTCTTTTAGCCAATATCCCCGATATTTTTGGTCTCATTATTAAAAAAATCACATTTAGGGTCATCAGAAACTCATAAATGGCCAACAGTTCCTTGTTTCAGCTGAATTTGACCCAAGACATCATTCCTCTGAAGCTGAGAGAGAAAATTTATGACATCACCCCCCCCGGGGGGGGGGGGGGGGGGGGGGGGGGGGGGGGGGGGGGGGGGGGGGGGGGGGGGGGGGGGGGGGGGGGGGGGGGGGGGGGGGGGGGGGGGGGGGGGGGGGGGGGGGGGGGCACACACACTCAAGAATGGTGGGGGGAGAATAAATCCAAAGGAAGCGGCCATGTACACAGTTGATGGTGATTCCAGTAGCTAGCACTTTTATAGAATTTTCATTACCTCTTTTGTAGGTGATGGTAAAGGGACCTTCCCAGATTGCCCCAAGCTTACCGCTTCTAGTAGTGATGCAGTTATGGTAGTATAATATCATGTCAGATACTTGGAAGGTAGGTAGGGGAGTTCTGTGCTCATTGGCTGCCTGCCCTTCTTTTTTCACCGTTTTTTGCTAAGTTTGTCATTGCCTCTTATTGAAGCTGGATGATGCGTTGAGCCAATCGTCTCATAACTTTCTCAGGCTCCTCAAGTCTAGAGGAGAATACATCCTTAACTAAGAGAGAATGTATTCCTGGTTCTCACCCATACAAGACATAGAATGGGGACATCTTCAATACCCAGTGATAACTAATCCTGTAAGCCATGAGAGCACTGGGTAAGTATTGATCCCAGTGAAGTGGATCAAAAAAGGCCATTTTTCGTAGTATGGATACCAGGGTACCATTTTCTCTCTCCACAGTTCCATTAGTAGAGGTATTGTATGAAATTGAGAAAATTTGTTGGTCTCCCATAGAGGTGGCCAAGATTTTTACTACTCTGGAGGTGAATTCTTCCCGTTGTCACAGAGTAGTACTTGGGGAAAGCCATGTTTAGAGAAAATGTTTGATGTAAAAAGATGGCTGTGGCCTTGGCCGTTTGGGCAGGAAGAGCCACGGCTTCCACCCACTTAGTGAAATGATCAATAGCTACTAGTATAAATTTGTTCCCACTAGTAGTCTGAGGAAGGGGACCTACTACATCAAAACTAATGGTTTGGAATGGTTGTTGAGGGGTAGTGGGTTGATACTGGTATTGAGTCTTGATACTAGATTGCTTCAAACACATAAGGCAAGCTTCCAAGACATCAACAATTGATTCTAGCCTACCCTCCCAATAGAACAGATTTTTAATCCACTCATATGTTTTTTTGCCCCTCCATGACCTAAGGTGGAATGAGCTTCTATGATAGCAGGTATACGGTCTGAATGTTAATGATAAGGTAGCCAGTTTGTCCCCGCCTTCTTATACAACTTCCCGTTCTCCACTTTGGTGTTATAAGAGTTCCAGGTTAACATTTTTTAACAGGCCCATCTTCATCCTCCCATTCATCTGGGGTCATTAAGAGGCCATGTGACCTCTCCGCCTCACTGTTATCCAAATGAAGGATTGGCAGTCGAGTCAACCCATCAACATTTATGTGACGAGTCCCAGCACAGTGTTCAATATTCATATCATAATGCTGGAGCTTGAGAGCCTAGTGAGCTAACTGGCCAGTAGGATTCTTCATACTCTGTAACTATTTCAATGAAATGCGGCCAGTAACCACAGCGAAGGTGGTCCCATATAGGAATGGGCGGTAGTTTATTAAGCTAACAAGACGGCAAGACACTCCTTTTCTGTTACACTGTAGTTGCGTTCCGCTTTTGAGAGCATTTTACTGAAATAAGATACTGGATGATCAACACCGTTTTCATCCAATTGGGCTAAGATGGCCCCAACTTCATAGTTTGAGGCATCAGTAAACAAAATAAATGGTTTATTATAATCTGAGTGTTGTAGGATAGGACGTTCTTGTAGAAGTTGCTTCATCATCTCAAAAGCAGCCTTTTGTTCAGCACCCCAATAGAAAGGGGTATTCTTGGTTAATAGCCAGACAAGGGGCTCACTGAGTTGGGCGAACTTAGGGATGAACCGATGGTAGTACCCCATCATCCCTAGAAATACCTGAATATCCCATAGATTTTTAGGAGGCGGCATTTTTGAGATGGCTTTGACCTTTTCCTGCATGAGTTGAATACCTTCTCAGGAAATGGAATATCCAAGGAAATCTAATTTTCTTTGGAAAAAGGTACACTTTGATGGTTTCAACTTAATATTAGACTTACATAACCGTTAAAACACCTCCTTCAAATTATCAAGATGTTCAATAAAGGTCTTTGAGAACACCGTGATGTCATAAAGATAGATAATGACACAATTTAACTTGAGGTCCTGTAAAATGTGATCTATAGCACGCTGGAAAGAGGCAGGTGCGTTGTACAACCATTGGAGTAATTGTGTGGGTTGGATTAGACCTTCAATACAAATGAGAGCGCATTTCTCCTGATCCTGAGGAGAAAGGTCTATTTGCCAATATCCACTGGCCAAGTCCATGGCGGAGACTAAGTTAGAGCAAGAGAGTTGGGCCAGGGCATCATCAATGCGAGGGATAGGATAGCTATCCTTCTTAGTGAGGCTATTTAATCTACATTAATCCATGATTATCTGATGACCTCCATTTTCTTTTTAATTAGTAAGAGGGGTGAAGACTAAGGTCTTTTTGAAAGAACAGTTAACCCAGCGTCCAATAAGTCCTGGAGCTCCATCCTCATTTGTTGTTCCTCCACTTTTGACTTACAGTAAGGTTTGGACCTAATAGTCCAGGCATCACCCATGTCAATAAAGTGGCACCAGCCCTTCATGTGGCCATAGTCAGTGTCCAATTTGGAGAATATGTCACTATTCATCTACCACGGTATGAACTTTTTTCAACTCCTTTGGGGTCAGCTTATCCAAAATATGAACATTGGGCAAGGTACACACCATGTTGTCCATGGGTAAGCCCAAATCCGCTGTGAAACCAATAAAGTGAATATGTTCGATGTCCTCTACTGGAAGTAGGAAGCCTCTGCCAATCTACTGGTGTTTCCATATGATCATTTCTTTTCCAGTGAGGTTTCCCAGCAGGAGGGTAGTAGGCCTCTGGTAGTCGGAGTCTAATATCCCAGGCAATACCCAAGGCTCCAAGGAACTAACGCCCTTAATACCTACGAGGTGCAACAAGCAATGGTGTGGGGTTTGTATTGTGATCTTAGTGTCAACCACTCTTTGTTCACCAGGCTTAATCAAGACCTCGTTGGCAGTATAGAAAGGGATAACATCCACAGCATCCACGGAATCAAGAAATCTTTGTTTTGCGGCCAGAAGTGGAATAAGGCAAAGTTATAGCTGAAAAGGGGTATTTGACCAGGCAAGAGTATTCATGCTTACTGGGTTCTTTATTGGATAATATTAATGGGTCTTCATAATTTAGAAACAAAAGGAATCCTTTCTTCAGGTTGATTGTTATATCATATTCAATCATAATTTGGGTGCCAATGAGCATATCATATGCATTGTTATCCAAATCCACAGCAGGGGCTGATAAAATAAGCTTCCCATACCAAATGGGAAGGGAAGAGCATGCCCCAATAGCACGAGTATTATTAGGGCCAGCAGTACCAAATTCTTGTGTGTACTCTAAGTCAGGCGCTAGCTTTATCTTCTTTATAAGCTTAGTGGAAATCACGTTTACTAGGGAGCCAGTGTCCAGGATGGCTATTATTCGGAACTTTTGAGTTATAACTTCAACCTTAATGAGCGTTACTCCAAAGTTTGGCGACAAAGCTAGGACCTCTTTAAGTCATAAGGTAGAGGTGAGTTTTTTAGCAGTCTCAGGGTAGTTATTCACAAGGGACCTAATGGGATTAACACGCTGAAGAGGGTATATCAAGTCAGCTAAGAATTGATCACCATCTCTGGCAGTTTCAATCACTTTTGGACATCCCAGAATTTGACTGAGGTACGTTTCCTCAGGAATGGTGGTCTCATCTACTCCTCCAGCGTCAAATAATCAGGAACCTCTACCTCTGCAAAAGCTCCCAATATATAATAACCAAAATCATCATAGCCCCCCTCATATTCGCCCCAGGGATATTCTTAACAACTGGCAACCATGCGATGGAGGTAGGAGAGATGGCCACAGGAGATTGAATAGCCTTAGTGCACGCTTATACCAGCTTAGCTGGAGGGGTAGGCACAGCAGCTTTGGAGGGCTTGTCCGGACAGATAGTGGTTACTACCACATGAGGCACTGTTCATAAATAAGGAGTGTTAACCTTTTTAAGTTGTACAGAGGGAGCAGGCTTTATAAAGAATAAGCACAGAAGGACTTTCTCCCAACTGATCAACTAATGGCAGCTCTTCAATAGTGAGAGCTGGAGGGATCACCTCATTTTCCTTGGTTGTTGCACATGAATGGAAAGCGGCAACATCTACTAACGCCTCCTTTAAACCACGGATATTTTGAAAATGACATTTTACTGAGATAATATGCCTGGCTAGAGAAGGCTGAGAAGCTAATACAGTTAGCAGGGCAGCGATAGCTTCATCAAAGGTGAGCATGTTAGAGGTTGTTAACCTTTGCGCGGCAAAGTAAAAAAGTTCAGTAAAGGCAAGAAGCGGTTCACCCTTATACATGCTAAGGCGCAAAAAGCCTATTTTTCCCTGAGTAGACACTGCTTGGATCCGAATTCAGCCACAAGAGCCTCATTCACTTCTGCCCAAGTGAGCGAAGGGTTCAGGTAAGGAACTATCAATTCTTGTGCTAGACGGCTTAAATATGGAAGGATAACTGAGCTTTTTGCATATCAGTGGTGCCATAAATGGCAGCTTCATAAACATATAGGAAAGTATTGATGTTTCCTTTGTCAGGGGTGTATTTTCTTTCAGAGGGAGTTTAAAAGGGCGCTGCTCCAGCTCTTCAAGATGGGATAAGGCGCTGACGAGTTGCTCCTCAAGAGCAATAATTCTGGTTATACAGGGATACCTGTAGTGAGCACCATTTTGTGGGAATCCAGCCGATTCTTGATTGCTGGTGCTTGACGCCTTCTGGATTCCACAAAGATTTTATAAAAATTTAAAGAAATAAATAAAGCACAGATAAAAATTGGGTTTTTATGATTTTTATTGTAAGCATGATAAAGGTGATGAATGACGACCCTTGACATCTGACTATTTAGTATTTAAAGTAATATGAGAGTTGAGGGGGATTTTGGGAATAAGTTTGGAATAACTTAACCTAGTCCGAATTAGGAAATATGCAGTAAGAGTGTATCACAACTTGAGAACTTGCTTCAAGGCAGCAGAACGAAAGAAGAGGAATTTTGATTGGCTAAAACGCACCTGTGAGGTAACATTTTTATTAACTTGAGCCAATCACCGCCCAAGAAATTTCTTGCACCTTGGGGGACCCCCGTCAAGTCTATAAAAAAGGGGGGTCCCCACATAGGTGCGTTGAAGGACTTTGGGGTGATGGGAGGAGTGCCTTCCAATGGTAGCCTCAAGGTATGTGGTGAGGTTGGAGTAATCTGACCAGCCGATTTTACTGCTAGCGCCTGTACAGGTTTTGAACTGGTGTTTCCCCAATTAATGGGGTTCCACCAAGAATTGGCCAGGGACTTTTGGCCGATCTCTTTGACTTCCTTATTTCTTTATTAATAGTTGAACTCTTAACCACATCAGAAAATTGCAAATGGCTGACATTTCCCCTCTTAGGCTGAATTTGACCTAAAACATTCTTATTTCTCAGCTGAGATGGCAAATGTCTGACAAGGATATTGGATGCTATTGTGCCTAATCTGGTTGCTAAAATTTTTGTGAGTAGCTTTATATCTGTGTTAGAGAGTGCAATTGGGAGCCAGTTGGCCAGGTCCAGTTTTTTTACCCTTTTTGAACAGGGTTATGGCATAGGAGCCCTGGCTACCAAGCAGGAGGCGTGTCTCCAGCAGGCACTGGTTCATTGATTCTAAGTTATTCCACCTCCTAACCTATATAAAGATGGGGTTTGCTTAAAACAATGAAGCCCAAAACGCTTTTAATGAACTACAGAAATATTTGATAACAAGTTCTATCCTCAAATATACAAATTTTTGAGAAGCCATTATAGTTATACAGATGCATCACTTATAGCAATAGAAGCCATCCTAAGCCAAGTTGATGAAAGTGAGGAAGAACATCATGTGGCTTACATTAGCTGTACCTTATCAAAGGCTGAAAGCAACTATGTGGTCACTAAGCATGAATGTCTTGTTATAATTTATGGCTGCAAGCAGTTTTTTATCTATATTCATGGGACGCAAGATTAAGGTCATGAATGACCACGCCTCTCTCTGGTGGAAGCACAATCTGAAGTAACCAGAGGGGGATTGGCGTAATGGTTTATAAAATTGAAGCTTATGACTTTAAGATCAAACATTGCGCAGGCAATAGAAACCAGAATGCCAATGGGTATATTGAGATGTTCAGTTGTTCTTGCTGTGCAAGATTAGGCTAATGACCGGTTTGACTGGATGGTATGAGGAGAATTACAGGATGAACCAGTTGAAATAAAGGCTGCGTTGAGAAAGATCATGGAGAAAATGAAACTTATCAATGGCCAACTTTTCAATCTAAACGGATTACAAAATGCTTATGTTCCTGAAGCCTTTGTAGCAAATAAAAATAATCCAGGCTACACACAAGGTTGTTGGCCATAGTGGGATGAAGTAAGAGTTGGACACTTGCCAATATTACTATTGAGAATTGCTGATTGTGACGTTTCTAAATTTATCACCTGTTGAGTGGAGTGTCAATTTCATAAACCACACAAAAATGTGGCAGGTTACCAAATAATAAAACTAGGTTCTCATGGCACATGGTATCCATAGGTGTAATGGGACCTTTAAGCATGAGTATGGGAGGAATTTGCTATATCATAGTTTCCATAGATCACCTCATTAGGTGGGTCAAAACATGAGCACTGAACTGAGCAGATACTAATGAGTACCGCAAAATTCATCCTAGAGAAATGATATACTGAGACAATCGTCCCCAGGTGCTATTAATCAATTTTGTGAAGAATTTTACCACTTTCATCATTCCCTGACTGAATGATTTAATGGTGATTAAAAAAGTGGTGACTGCTCCTTATTAGCCTGAAATGTATAGCGTTGTTGAATGAGTCACTGGTCACTATTCTGAGGAAACTAGTCTTGGGTAAAGCATCTTTGTGGGCGTCTTATCTCAGCTCAGTGACTTTTGCATACAATATCAGCTTCTATTTGGCAACGGGGAAAACGCAGTTTAAGTTATTGTATGGTCAACGGGCAGCATTGCAGCCAATTTTATATTCAGCGGTGGAATTGACTTCTGGGATGGGTAAAAAAAATACTTTTATCAGCTATTGAACTCATAGTTGACCTTCAGTTTCAGGCTTATGATAAACAATAAGATGAAAATTTCAGGCTAATAAAACCATTGATAGGGTTTTACCTAGCCTAAAAGATTAGTCTTTTGGAGAATATGTCACCTATTGTGACATTCATGGGTTCAGTCACCAAAAAAAGATAGATGCGTTATGGTCAGTGTTATGGTTGAATGACTTGATAGTAGGCACCAACCCCAAGGATAAGGCTTGGCGGCAGGAGGCCAAGAAGGTGAAAATTTTAGGCCCTCACTGACCTCAAGCCCACCCTAGACCAACGCTGGGTACAAGCCAGATATGCTCAGGTTGGTACTAGTGAGGTGCAAAGCGCCCAGCCCCTTGTATTGGCCCAGGCGTTAAAACGGATAAGCTATCTACTTAATGAAGATGGTTTAATTCAGTTTATTGGGGAACGGGGGTTCAAAACTTGTTCCAGTTATGAATTTATGCGTTTGGGTAGAGTACAACTTCAAATGATTACTCAAGTGAAAACAATTTTGATGTATTCTACCAATTTGGATGGAAGCGTTTGCCTATTGGAGTGTCAAGACTTGTGACCACTACATAGACCCAGAATTACCCTGACAGAGTTTAATAATATGGTTTTTGTGACCAATATACCATGTTGGTCGACTTTTCACAAATAAAACTTCCCGTTTTTACTTTTTTTATGGTTCCTTGGGCGAATCTGGGTGCGGAACTCTTTGAGGAGGTCTCCAACTATGTTGGCCACTACATACTATCCCAAATAACAAAAGTTTCAGGTGCTCCCTTGGGCCGCTCAGGTCCCCTCCAGATTGAGGCACCCAAGCCTCCTAGCACCAATTTACACTTGATTATGGACTCCCCTTTGGGGTCCACAAAAGTATTGTTATTTCTCTCTTACCTTATACTGTATACCGTGCTCTACACCCTTGCCTTGGCTCCCTTTTGTACTGGCACCATTTGTGGTGCCTTTTTTCCATTCTCCTAATGGCTAGTTCCCTGGCAGTGTGGGTTTGCATCCTACACCACCTTTCTAGGAACGAGAGAGTTACAGATGCTCTCTTGACATTAGTTAACCAACCATTTTATTATATGTGCATCAGAATTATCCATGTGGGACTTTCTTTATGCATAAACTGGGTGCGCTAGCCATTTGTCACTGCCCTGATGGTGCTCACCACTTTTTCTCGTTTGGTTTTGTTTTGGTGCATTCCGGCGTTATTATTGCAACTACCAACTGAGAAGTGCCCACCCTTCCTGCTTGTACCTGGTGATCTCATACTTTTTGTGATCCTGTTGTTGCAATTCCCCACCTTTCTCCCAAAATGTACTCAGAAATTAAACAGGTCTTGGCTACTTTTGAGCCAAAAACTTCTTTAGAAAATAACACTTTTTCTGGTTCTCATCTACTTTTGTGGGGAGTAGATTTGTTATATCAGCTGTCTTCAGAAGCAGCTGACTGGGTTTTTACCATGTTCTGTGCACATCCACTCTTGTGGCGATCAGTAGAGGACTTAAGCATGCCTTGGAGCAACGTCGTCCTGATGGAGCATCCATCCATCCCTTCTACAAGTTATTTTCGCTGCGTCATGCTGGTTGGCCAGTGAAATTATATTTGAATAAATTTTGTGAAAAAGCCCAGGCCTTACCATTGCCCAACATCGTTAAAACGTCATTTCTTCAATCTACCTTGGACCTCTCTGTGCAAAACTCCCCAATTTGGGAGTCGCCCCTTCCAACTTCGATCATTTGATTGAAGCCCTTTGGGGTGGTTTCCCCGCCCCAACCTGGAAGGGGCAAGGTAATTTGGCCATCATGGTTTCACCTAGGTCAGCCCCTATAAACATGGGAGCCAAAAAGTGTGTGTGTCTCTCACACTGATGGAATCTTATACCTCTAAACTTTTGAATTCCGTGGAATTTAAAGCTGAACAGGAGTCTAGCCCTGAGTCTAAATTAAAGGTTTCAGACAATTCCGCCAAGATGATGTCAACTGCAGCTGCACCTATAAATACCGCATCCATGACTAGTGATATTTTCTTGAATTGTGAGGAGCTCCCTACTGATTTACTCCCCATTTCAGCAGAAATTGAGGGTCTGGGGGAGTCCAGACCCATAGTTAGCCAAAAATGGAACAATAATAATGAGTTTCCTTCGCACTGCATTTCTGCGGTGCAAGCTAATGCACCTGTTATGAGCTTGGGGTGTTGGCCCTGAATAACGATGCACACCAAACCCTTGGGAGCAGGCATGGGGTGCTGGAGCCTAAAAACGCGTTTTATAATGCAAACAATACATCACAAAATGAGCCGTTTATTAGCTCTTATGAACTGGATGAGGACCCTATTCCTGTATATCATATTACCCCTGAGAACCCTCGTTTGACCCCTACTATGATCCGTAGCACACAGGAAGTGGAAAAAGAACTTCGTTTCAAATATGATAAAGTATATTCACATGCAGAAGGTGTGGTGGGATATGTGGCCTCAGTAGTAAGAGTGACCAAATATTCCTCCCCCTTCTATGAATCAAAAACATACCCTGAGGGCTTGCTTAAGCTAGAGGAAGAATTTTCAGGTGAGGTGGTGGCGTTTTCTGCTTTGAATAAATTTCATTCTACATACTTTTTGTTGACCGCTACCCTTGTGTCCCCTTTGAGGAAATTCAGCACAACTATTTTAGTGGATACCGGTGCCTCTAAAAATTTTATTAACCAAGACCTTGCTGACTACCTTGAGTTGAGTTAACCGCCAGGTGGTATGGTTAGAGGCGGGGCTTCTCACGGTATCCTCACGCTGAAAATCATGGGGTTAGTGGACTACCAGGTGGGTTCCTATCTCCTGTCTGACCACTTCCAAGCTATCAAAAACTTATTATACCCTATTAATTTGGGTGTAGAGTGGTGGAGAAAGTTTGATGTCAGGACTAATTTGAAAGAAAATACCTTATCCTTGTTCTTGATAAATGGTTACAAGTTGATTGTTCCTTTGGCTGATGCCCACTTTCAGGGCAAATTACCTCACTGTCCCAATGTTCACACTCTTAATCTTTCCCCTTTGCTGAATGCCTCTGTGGAGGTTCCCTTACCTTCCTGTTTGGAGGGGTTGGAATCTTCATTTGATGCAACTTCAGCTAATGCACTACCTGATAATTCCAAGTTCAATTGTGAGTTCAAGCTCACTGTGGATCTGGTGCGTATATCTTCCCCCATTTAACCATTGAATGTCCGGGAAGAAGAGGCTTTAGATGTGTGAGTGAATGAGCAGGAAGCCAAAGGTGCGATCTTTTGCGTACTTTCCCTGTCTTTTCCCTGCTTCTCTTTGTGGAGAAGGCCGATGGAGCTTTATGCCCTTGTGTAGATTATGGGAATTTAAATTATGTTACTGTACCAGACCTTCATCCCATCCCTTTAGATTCTCAGATTGTGCATTATGTAGAGAAGGCTAAAATCTTCTCCAAACTGATTGCCTCAATGCTTTCAATCAAATCCGGATAAAGAAGGGACAGGAGTGGCTAGCCACATTCTGTATCAGAAAAGGAATATTCCAGTTTCAGTTCATGCCCTTTGGGCTTAAGAATTCCCCTGCCATCTTTCAACGCCGCATTGATGCTGCGTTGTGGGACTTGTTGGGGGTATGCGCGGTTGCCTACATGGACAATATCCTGGTGTTTCCCCCTGATCATGAGTCACATGCAGTACACCTTTGGCAAGTGGTGGAGAGGTTAAGGGCAGCCCGCCTTACGCTAAAGATCAGCAAATGTGAATTATTAAAGTCCCAGGTCACTTTTCTGGGCAACGTCGTGTTTAACCAAGGACATATGATAACTCCAGACAAGGAGAAGGCGATTCGTGAGTGGCCCACCCCCACATTGTTAAAGGGTTTGAGAAGTTTTTTGGGGACGTGTACATTCCTCAAGAAGTTCACATCCAGTCTGTCTGAGGTGGCGGCTCCCCTATACAAGGCTAGCGGTGCCAAGGTGCTTCAGTGGTCCCCTTTTTTGAAGGATGCTTTCCTAGCGATGAAGTGCACCCTGTTATCCACATCCATCCTTCGCCATGTTGACCCTGCAAAGGAGTTCATTGTGTTTACTGATGCTTCCAACTTCGCCATAGCGGCTGCCTTGTTACAAGTAGGCGAGGATGGGACTGAGAATCCTGTGGGATATTTTTCTAGGAAAGTGTCTCTTTCTGAGTTGAATTACACCGGTTATGACAAGGAGTTACTAGCAGTGGTGGAGGCGCTGACTTATTGGCGTCACCAATTTCACGGCTCCTCCCAACCTTTCCATGTATGTACAGATCACTATGCCTTGCTGTACTATCGTGCTCCTCATGTCCTAACCCCACGGCAGACCCATTGGCATGAGACCCTTGCCAAATTTGCACTTTCTTATGAGTTCACTAAGGGCAAGGAGAATGGTTTGGTGGATGCTTTGAGCTGCAACCTGTAAGTCCCATGGAACTTCCCCTGGCTGTTGATTGGGCCATCTTCCCATTCCTAAGTAAAAAGACACCAAAGAGGATGGTGGTACCTCTTGTTACTCAGGGCTATCTCGCTCACATAGTAAATGAGTGATGGGTAACAGCTCTTCCGCTTCAGATCCCACCCCCAATACCCACACTCACCTTGGCAGAACTGTCATGGAGAATTAGCGAAATCTGCGCTGAGATTGTCAAACTGAAATCGGTCAGATCCAATTTGAGTGGCAATCTGGCCAATGCCCAAATCACAAATGGCCGGAAAGGCATGAAGACTGAGGTACCAGTTGGAACGCCTGACAGTTCCAATTTGATCAATATGCCGTTCAAACTAAGCACCTTCCTACCAAAGTCATTGGGGATCATCCTTAACAATCAGGCTATAACACCGGGCATCATCAACAAGGGTTCAAAACCCCCAGTTGGCAATTCGGGCGTTGCAGCCAATGTGATGCCACTGGCTGAACAAACAGTCCAGCGACTGAGCGCGGGTGGGTTGGGCATCCCAAAACTGTTTCCAACCAAATGGACCCGCCCCTATGTGGGGTGGCCTTGGGGGATTCTCATCACTTTTTTGGGCGAAATTTCCTTCGCGCCAACCATGAGAAACTTAGCCAAAACTTGGTTTGGTTATTTGAGGTTGAACCAACAGCGACTCAGCTCACCGCCAAATTTTGTGATGTCAGTTCCCAAGGAATAAACCATCCCATTCCTGAACAATTTTAAGGTTAGGTCGAAATTGAGGGTCCCTATTCCGGCTTGTATCTACCCCAATCAATCACTATCTAATCAGTTGCATAGCACTGAGAAAATTGTTGGTCAACTTTATTCCTTTTCCTTCAATAAAGATTTTGCAAAAAAACCAAACAATTTTTATTATCTCTTCTGACTGCATCCCTGATGGCGTTTCCCTGGTGGCCTGTTGGTCCATATACCAGATGGGCTCTACCAGTACTCTTGGTCACTATGGCCCCCTCTGTTGTCAATTGGGTTCAGCGAGTCCAATACTTTTGGCTTTAAAACCCCATTATTACTAACTTCCGGCAGCAATACATGGGGAACTTGTGGCTGTATGTCCACCAATTGCAAGAGAGAATCTGTCTCCTTGTTGCCCCAGTTGAAATGGCCCCCTATTCCAAGGATCTCACTGAGACTATCTCAGTGATTCCACCCCCTGCAGCAAGACCCCCTGGGTTGGGAGCAGGTTCAGTGTGGTTTGTCATAAGGATCATCCTCACCATTGTGCTGCACCAACAATTCATCATTTCCCAATGCTCAGCTCCATACCAAGTCATTTGGTTGGCAATGCCTCTGGCATTCTGGCTTGCTTTTTGGGTGCTTACACATCCTGACTGTCAGGCCGGTCTAAACTTCTTCTGCCATTTCCATGACACAACCTTGCTTTGGCTCCCAATCCAAAGGAAGTAGAAGTTCATAACAACCAGCTGATGATTCCACTGGGTAAGACTTTATCTCAACTTCCTGATTCCATGGCCAACATGCCTGTCAGCACTAAAGTTCTCTGGACTGGTGCCAGGGTTCAAGGTGGCTCGAAGCTGGAAAATTGGAAATGAGCACTGAAAAGGAAACGGTAAAATATAGGTTAGTTATTGAATATTTTATTAAATCAAAATGTTTCAATATTTATAGGGTGCGTTGGGACTTGATGCCTTCGGGGTCTTCAGAGCCTCATCCAATCAGGATCTTTACTAACCTTCCAGAAAGGCCTCCTCGAGGGCGTCCTCAATGGATATCATCGTTCACCTGACTGAGAAGGTGGAAAGCCCGCTCCACGTGACTCAGTACTAGGTAAGGATGATCCAGAAAAAGTTTTAACTTGGCTGGGTCTGATGACCAATTTGGCACATCTGGATTTGGAAGATGGGTTTTTAGACAATTTTTATCTCAAATCCTGACAAGGCCCCCTTCAAGATCCTGTTGGAGGGGGGAGTATGGCCGGAGGAACTGACCATGCACTCAGTTTACAACAGTCCCTTGATTGATGTCAGCAATGGAGTACTCGTACTTCACCTTGTGTATAACTTTGTAGGGGCTAG